>JACDJE010000149.1:11261873-11366034 GCA_016647715.1 Pavo muticus | reverse complement strand
ATAAAAAAAATGTCTGATTCCTATGTGTTGATGAATGGCAAAGAAATTAGAAATTATTTAAATAATGTTAATTCTCATATGATATGACCAGGGACACAAATATAAGGGAGAAAGGCCCATTAAAGAGAGAGTTTTGATCTTGAGAGTATCTTATTGAAAACAGAAAGAAATGGCTGTTTTTAGGGCAAGAGAAGTCATTAAAACTTACTTTTCTTCAAAATCAATTGAAACAAATTCTGAAAGCAAAAGAAAGAAGTGGTACATTATACAGAGAGGGTAGAGCCTCTGGGTATCCTAGAGAACAAAACTTGAGACATAAAAGAAGCCAACAAGAAATAATGATGTGTTTAAGGATCAACATCTCAGTATTTTTTATTCCTTTGCACTGAGCAGGTGGTTTTGACATTACATACATAAATATTTTATTTAAAGAACTCCTTCAACCTACGTGTAAATTTGGAGACAGTGGGGAAGATGTTAAATATTGAATACTGACTATTCTGATAAACTCACTTATAAGCAAATGAGTGTCTATAAACCTTTACTCTGCACTTCAGGCATTCATGTGTAGATCTTATGTTTGGAATGCAGTCTGCTCATAGTAACAAGGCCTCGTGCCTTGCCTCTCCGGTAGATTTGCTTGATGTTGATTTGGAATCATGAAGTTTAACAATCTCCTTTATTGAACAGAAGTGATATAGTCACTGAGAGCACCAGCTTCTCACCTTAAATAAGGACAGCATATAATTCACAGAAAACTCTGCAATGGCTGAAAAGGGCTAAACACTTCTGAAAATCCCACCTAAATCATAACTGGCTTTTGTTGTTTGTTTTTAATTTTTAACTTTATCTTTCTTGTCAGTACCTGCAAAAATGACAAGCTTGTTTTCTGCATACAAGGACTTGCTGGACCTGCTAGACTCATGGAGCGGTCCATAAGAGGTTCGTTCTCTTATCTGTTTTATAGTACAATGTAGCAGAAATAGTGAGTCACAGCCTGAAGCAGAGAATGAGAACCTGGTGTGAAGGCAGGGCCAACCCAGGGGAGCTCAGCTGCACGCAATGCACCAGAGTGGCTAGAAGGGCTGGAGCCAGGATCCACCCCTTCCCAGACCTCACTTAAGGGTTGGCAGTGGAGGTGAGGGTATTTTGCTGGAGATCCCTGTGTACCTTGAGGCCTTCTGATGGTAAGTAGTTTCTTTCCTTTGTTTCTCTGGCCATGGCTGTTGTATTCGAGCAAGTTTTCGGTAGCTGTGACCTAGGATCTTGTTGTTCTGCTGTTGTTGCTGCGCTTTCTATCTATCTTGTTACACTTGCCTACTGGTTACTGTGCTGATAGAATATCTGGTTTGTGTAGTGAAATGTATCTTCAGGTAAAGAGGTCCTTTTAGTGAGTTAAAACAGAAGCAGTTAACACTGTTGCATTTGAGTAAGTCTTCACTTGTTGTAGCCTAGGTCCTTGCTGCTTTGTAGTCATTGCTGTGCTTTCCATCGCGTTACATAAAATTATTTGTTTCTTGGAGTAACTTGTGTAAAGAGAAATAGTCTTGTTCCAGAAATGACACGCAGTAGTTGGCAGGGGAAATGAAGCAGGCAGGATTTCCTCAATGTGGCGTTTGGGGGTGCTGCTATAGCTAACTCCTGGGAGAGGCTGGCTTTGGGCTGTTTGACATAGATGGTAGAGAGCGCATCCTGGGCATGCAGAGAGCAGCCATGCAGAGATGATGCATGAGCCACAGTTTCTTCTGTAAACCTTCACTTTGAGCTGTTATTATACTTGCTCATTTTGAATTCTATTAAAATGGGAAAAGAATTGTTCCTTACTCTTGTCCATTTTTCTTTGCTCAAGGGAGAATTAAGCACTTATACCTAATATGACACCATGCTCCTTCACAGTGCATTCTCCATTGAAACTGCCAAAAAGAAGTGGGCAACAGAGGCACTGTACCATAACTGATGCCCCACAGTACAAGGAAGGAAGGGGGGAGGAAGGACATGAGCAAGAGGCAAGGAGTCTGGGCTTTTTGAGGGTCTCAGGACTGGCACAGCCAGAAGCCATCCAGTAGGTTGGGAGCAGGGGTAGGAGACTGTACAAAAAGGAATCTGTCATCTTTGTCTTTGATGTATTTATTAATCTTTTAAACGTATATATGAAATTTATAAGCAAATGACAAGTGTATTTGAACCTTGGTTTGGAGCAATTGAAAGAACAGTACTTCTGCACAACAGTTTGTGGCCATTTTAATTTTGTAGCCATGGAAGATTACATAATTAACAATTAAATCATAATAATAAAAGTCTTCTCTAGTCTGTACCTCTCATTCAGAAGAACTCAGGTACAAAAAGCAGAGTAGATGTTATAGAAGTATGTAAAAGGAGAGATTATAGTTAAATATTGTATTAAGTGAAAATAAGAATTGCTAGTTTTAGTGCTGGATTATTTATGATTTAACCAATAAATATAACTACGTGGAATTTAAGGATATTTTAGGATCTGTGTGATGAAATACCCAATGAGGTTTACTTAAGCCAGCAGTGAGTATTTTGTTGTTGTTCTTACTACGGAAACTTCAATTTAAGCAAGTTTTATGTTGTGATTTACGCCATAGCAGAGACATTACAGGCATACAGTGGCAGATGGTTGAAGCATTCTATTATTATGAATTAGTCCAATAAGTGCAGTCAGATTAGGGACAGTAATTCACAGGCAGCTGCAGTTGCCTTTTATTTGTATTGGGCAATGCAGCAGAGCGAAGGTTTTCTGTACTGACTGCAATCTTGCCAAAGAAACTTCTAACTACTCTTTTTTTATCATTTGTCTCTGTGATATCTTGTCAGAGTTCTGATTCTTTAAAAGGAAATGCACCCTTCTGAGTTATATCTAAAATGAATGCCAACATTTGGCACTCAGGGGTGTAAGAATACCCCCGGGAGTTAGCAGCTCATGTTTTAACAAGGTCTTGAGCTTCTGTAACTGTAACCTCCATCGTATGTCTGCGAATAGGTCACAGAGTTCAGCCTTCTGCCAATGCTTCTGAGGAGCACTCCAGAAGGTGGCAGTGGCAACAGTGCTAGCTTTAGGATGCATAGCATCACAGCAAAGCCCCGGCCACCTCTGGTCATTACTATTCTAACTGGAGCCTTTTTCATTACAGAAGCAGCATGCTGGCAAACTTACAGATTTTGGGTCAATTACCTTCAGCAAAAGTTTCCCTGGGTAGGATATTTATTAATTGTTTTGTAACATGGAGACTTTGTTTTGCAGTGGAGGAGACTGCGTGAGATCCTAGTATAAGTGATGCTTGATGAAGTTAGTCAGAATGAATGGGATGCACCACCTCCCTGTACACATCTTTGAATTTCAGACTCTGTAATTGTCCCTGTAGTATCTGTTTTTCATGAACAACGACTGCAAGGCCAAGCTAACATCTGGGGAGATGCAGCTTTGCTACTATTTACAATCAAGGTTTTAGTTTCGACATTTAAGTTTATGAAAATTCTATCTTCTTTTTAATAGTTTGAGTAGAAAACAGACTGGTATTGCTACAGTTATTACCCTTAAAAGTGAAAAGGTTTTTGTAGAACTGATAACAAATTTGAGCGCAATTCTCTCTGAGATCCTCTATCTTCCCTTTTACAAAGAAGCTCCTTTGAACAGAGTTCTACCTTTTATTATTAAAATCTATTATTTAAACTATTCCTTAATATTACATAACTACTGTTAATCTTTCTGTGCACACCTAAAATATTGGTGGAATTGTCACATTTTCTGTAGATATTTCATGCTCAGTTCTTCAGTCTCTGCAAGTATTCTGCAAACTGATCAATAATTTTTATGCACCACAGTCGGAGCCAACTGCCACAATATCACAGGGCTGAATTGTGCTTTTCTATCAGTGTAAAGTGGGTGAGTGCTGACCAGATTTGTTCGAAGTCAACTTAGTTTGCCAAATCTTAGTGGCAGGCAGCAGGAGAAGTGGTCGGATCTTCTAATGAAGTTAGGCTTCAGTGATGAATTCCAGAAAAAACAGTGTATTTCGCTTCTGGATTTTTATATTACTATCTTGCAACTCTAGATGAACCAGAATCTACCTTAGGATTAGATTCAAGGCTAGCAGGAGAAGCACTACTTTACTGTTTGTATCTGCACTTATAATCACTATGCCATGTGGAAAGAACCAGGGCATCAGATTCAATGTGTGTCAAAAGAAATCAACCATGTTTGACAGAACAGCTCTGACCTTCCCTTCTGGGGGCCCAGCTAAGTGTCTCCATAATGTTTATGTGCTTTATATGTATTTATATCCCTGTGTGTGCGCATATATGCATATCTGATTGCTGTAATCAGAGGAATGATCATTTGGAGATTTTATTGTACTGTCAGCATAATACTAGAATATGTATTCTTGAAATCCAGAAATCTAGTCCTCCAGATTTATTCTACTAAATATATTTTTATTATTTATATATATATATATTTTTGTGATTGCCTATCCCAGCTCTGCTATTGAATTCCTACACAAATCTTCCTGCCCAGTGGCATTCTAGCATTAGGCCAGGAAGTCTATCTGTTCTATCTGTGGGACACATCCAAAAACATTGCTCAGTTTCTAAGGTAACCATAAGAGGCATCCAACCTACATGGAACTGAGCATGAACACACCTGTTAATGCTTTCATGCAGCAACCCACAGTGTGATTTCCTCTGATCCTTCTGAAAGAAACTTTGTTCAAGGTTTTTTCAAAGACTCAACACTGATTGAATGTATTTGTGGTGCAGAGCAAGCGTGTTTACATCATGATGCCCACAGGAAATTTAAACATCAGGGAGGTTTTCTTCAATGTATTTATTATATTATTTTCAGATTTAAAAATAAGTGTGGGCAAACAGATTGTTAATATGGACAAGCTGCAGTCTTATTTAAAAACACTGATTTGCACTGAGGTTTTTTTAATGTCCCTTCATAATTAAAGGAACCATCTGAAGACTGTGGGCTTGTCAGAGCGCAGTATTCCCGCACAATCCCAGTCATGCAGAAAGCTGCAGGATACAATACCGTGTAACAGCACTGTTAGGGATTCCCTTCAGATTTATTTAAACTTATTGCTTCTGCGTGTTATGGTGCGTGCACTAATCAAGCCCCTTCATTTACTTTATCCTCCTTCCTGTCTCTTGCTCAATGACTGTAATTAAGGTATTCTGCTGAAATTAATTTGCAGTCACATAACAGTCAATGGAGCATCTGTAGTGTGTGTCCAGAGTTCTGACTCATGTAAATTTTAGAGATGCTCTCACCAATTGTTTTCATTCATACTTAAGCTGTTTATTGTGTTATGCACAGTAGTACAAATAATCTCCAATATACATCTTACCCATATCTTTAAATAAGAATGTGTCTTGGAAAAACCATGGAGGAAGTAATTTCTGATAATAAAGATGTTCCTAAGAAGTTCTGGTTAGTAAGCATTTTTATTTTCTTAATGCAATGAAGTTCTGAAAGGGATGATGGTTACTAACTAGGACTAGATGTGATGATCCAGAATCAGCTGATGACTTGATGATACAGATTCTGAAGTACCTAAAGTGCCCCAGGATCTCCATTACTCTGAGTAACTAAGCACTAATAAATCAAGGTGTGGACATCATGCGGCAGTAACTCCTGACTTTATGGACACAAAACGTGTGGACATAATGGTCCCTTTTGGCTTTAAACCTACATCTAGTGTCTTCAATTTTTACTTCATGTCTATGGTACAGAACGTGCAAATAATTTATGCAGCGGTATTTGCATATTAAAGCCGCTTTGTGTAATTGCCCAGAACATAGTCAAATTCCATTTTTGTTACATTTTCACCAAATAACAATCAAAGTTCCTTACCTTGTTTTGATGAAAATCCCTTTGAAACGTTTTCAGACAACTCTCACAGTGGTACAAAAGGGATTAGTGTGGAAACTATCATGTTAGAGTAAGATCCTAAAAGAATCAATGCATTATCATCACTCCGTGGAAGAATGCAGATACAGTCAGAAAGTCTGGGATTCATTTTATCTCTGCTGTTTGTTTCTACCACAATCAAAGAAAAGGAGCTGAATCTGAAAATAACTCTGTCAGTACTAATTAGAAAATATGTCCAATGGCTCGATATGTTCATCATGTGTTCCTTACTGACACAGGCATGAAAGGGTGAGATCTGTGTGCCAGTTATGGCATGATGTGAATGCTGCATACATGTTAGGCTGTCAGCCAGTAAAGAATTGCTCCCAAAGCTATGTGGCAGGATGGTGACTCTGAAATGGTGGAGAAAAGCCCCATACTGCATTAATGCTATACAGTTCTTCTAACTCACACAGGCCTGTGTAACTGTTGCCTTCATTTTCAGAGCAATGCCTGGCTTTTAGAGTTTGTCTGCCCTGAATTAATTTTTCAGGCAAAGAGGACATTTCAGCCAGCTGTTTAATAGTTCCTGTTTTGGCAAGCATTTGCTGACAGATCTGAGTGAAACTAGTTCAAAGCGTTAATGTGTGTCCAAAAAGACAACTGGGTTATTACAGAGTAGCCAGCTGTGGAGTCAGTCCTTATCTCCAGTTGAGGGAGTAAAAAAATTTTAAAAGGAAAACCTGACTCTAAATTGCCTTTATGACTCTCAGGCCATCGGACAGCTGGTAGCCTGTTTAGCCTATAGTATAAATTAAAACAGCCTTATGGTTGCTGTCATTTGCAGCAGCTAAATCGAGGGTGACTGGAGCATAGGAGGATGCCAGAAGATTCCCCAAATGGTCCTTACGAGCTGTAGACCAAAGCAGGATTGGCACAGAGCTGATGTGGCTGACTGTCAACCACTCAGATTTCCCTATCAAACACTGGAACAGATGCCCAGAGAGGCCATCAGATCTCTGTGCTTGGGGATGCACAGAGCCTGGCTGGGCATGAGCCCTGCTAGCTGCCCCTGCTTGAGCAGGGCTGGGATGAGATGACCTCCAGGGTGCCTGCCTGCACCCTGCTGGGTGTGTTTGTGTAATCCTCTCTTATTCTTCCACGTGATAGGAGTATCTGAGGGTTTGGTCTATTTTATTTTTAAATGAAAAGTGTTTGATATGATATCCTTGTCTCCAAATTGGAGAGATGTGGATTTGATGGATGGACCAACTAATAGCATATAGACATATTACTTACTCATGGAGGCAATAATGAAATGTAGGTCCTACTAGCTGCTGTATGAGGCAGGATGTATGCAGGCAGGGCCAGCAAGGTACAAGGCAAGAAATTAGATGTTTTCTATTTTTTTTTAATCATTTTGTTTTGTTTTGTTTTTCTTTTCCACTCTGCCTCCAGGACTCCTCTAGAGATTTCTCCTGAAACTTTTCTTGTTTCATATTGGGCTAATAATTTGTAGAGCATTGCTTCAATGTGAGCGGGAGGACAAAAAGCAAAGAAAAATTGTTTTTTATTAATCTTATTTTTCAACTTTATACATTTTTCTTATCAAGTATTCACAGTTTGCTTAAAGTGAAGAACAGTATGATAAATTCATTTTTGTTTTGTTTTCTTTATAGCACTGCACTTGCCCTGCAGTGAGAATCAGCATCTCTGGATCAGTTGTAAGCTGCAAGTGCATTCATTTGAATTTTACCATCGATCTGTTCTACCCTATGACTCACTTTTGTGGCGCTTAATTTCTAACACACTGCTTATACACTCCAAAGGGGTGTGTTGTTCCTCGTTTTTTTCTGCTGCCCACTTTAATCCTTTCCTAATGAATAGGTTCAGAGTAAAACACTGACTGCATGGATCAATATTCTAAGTAGTAATTTTGCAAGCAGACAAAATGCTATGTTTTTGAAGGGTAAACTGATGAAATGCTAGTTTGCTGAGACAGAATAAAATCCCATTTACTATGAATTAAAGGATATGGGCCAATACACCTGTACTGCTTGAATAAAATATGGATCACTGGGAATAGATAAAAGCCAGAAGTATTTTTAAAAATGTCTTGTCTTATTGTACAGGAAGACATGAAGCTGAGGTCCTTAACTATTTTCAAATGTTAAAATTATTAATGCATTGTCTTCTCTTCCAAACGTTCTGTCTGAGCTGTAGTGAGGAGTGTGCACAGGCAATGCTGCGCCTTCCCAGGCACCTGCATGCAGGGAGAGGATACAGCTGGCCTTTGGTGTGGGTGCTCTGATGGGCAGTCCCTTTTTGCCAGGGGAAAATCCACTGAGAACTGCACCGTAGGAATAGTTATTCCACGTGCTGAGGACGCTCAGCAGCAATGCTAGCAGCTTTCAGCGTTAATACTCTCCTACAGAGAGACAGTCAGTGACTGAGATGCAACACGTACAGAAGTAAGCATCTTCCTCCTGCAGACCTCCCAGGGTTGCTTGTTGAATGCCTTATGTGATGGAGGTCAGAGCCATTTGTGTGCTCTGTTGAGTTGTGGGACGCCTTTGAGAAAGTGTCTTCCCTGTCTGTCATTTGGACTGAGCTGGGGATAGCAGCCAGTGTCTTCTCAGGCTTTCTCTTTGTCCCAGTAAGACTTCTTTAATGGTCACATAAATAACAAGCGTAGGATATAGACCAAGAATGGTACCTGTTTTGGGAAAGTTGCAGTGATGGAATTTAGGCTTAAAATCAACCCAGTTATGTAGCTAGCTGGGAAAAAGCGTTCCACCTATGTCTCAGAAAATGTTAATTTTATTGAAAGGCTTGTAGTCATACTGCCTGTGTGCTAGCTTTTAATGGAGTTGTGTCCTCTGTACCATGAGCTGTCCTCAGCTTGAGTGCTGGGAGTTGTAGGATTCCCTGGGGCAATCAAATGCAGTCTCAGGGTAAAATATAATTTTACTTTCACAAAGGAGCTTGCAGAATATCTAAAGTTTTCTTTTATTGTGGAAGAAAAATTGGAAAACATACCAGAGCTCAGATCTCTCTCCTTCCAAAAAAAAAGTATATGTTTTTAATAAGTGGTCTGACCTCTCATTAGTGTATATTCTGCAAGAACACTCTGTTCTTTTGCAGGGCACAGGTGTTGTTTTTCTATCACAGTTAGAGGCAAAACTCAGATGTGGAGGGGGTTTGAGAGCTGTTTTGAAACTGACTCATAAATGCAAATGTACAAATGCAAAAATAAGAACACAGTTAATATTAAAGAAACAAACATAAATATTGTACAAAGAGATCTGCGGCACTGGAGTGTATACATCAGGCTATCAAGACATCATGTAGCTGTTTCATTTATTCCAACTTCTTTTCATCCTGTGAGCAGCTGTCCCTTTATTTCTAAAAGCTATTTTAATGTGGCAAGGGTGTTTTTAGTTTAATCTGCTACAATACTCCTTTTGTCTTCTTGTCATACTTTCCAGCTTTAAAATATTAATCCAAGCTAACAAAGAGAATTTTTGATGTATTCTAAAATCCTGAAAGCAATGTATAATTTAAAAATAAAAACACTTTATTAGGTTATGTTCATATTCAGATCCAGAGATGTTTGGCTTGATTTAGGCTCCTACTTGGAGATGTTTTTAAAGAAATAAATATTTATTGGGCATTAACAGTCCCCCTAAGTGGAGCTATTTACTACAGTGTGCTAAGTGCCCTTTCTACGCCTAGTCTATAGAGACGCTGGATTTTTGCGTTCCCATGGTAATTGTTAAAGCTCCTGGCACTATCAGTAGATCGCATTCAGTCGTGATGCAATCCCTGGATTGTGTTCTCCCAACCTGAGGTACGCGTGGCAATGCAGCTCTAGCTGAAACACTCTTCAGCCCCAAATTCAGAAATTTAGCACCAATTACATTTACAGAGTTGCTAAACAGAAAGGAATGTACTGATTAGCGTGATTTTTTTTAGCAGAGCTGAGCTAAAAGCTCACTGAGGCTATTCTTGCTTCCTTATCATTGCAGGAAAGGTGTGAAATAATGTCAAGTTTCAAAAACTTTAGGGTATCACCATTCTCATGAGCGTTATTTACCTGCGTAGTTTCATAGGAAATGCATTCCATAAAAGACATGTATAAAAGCCATCCAGCTTCTAAAAAACAGTTGAACATTAATCATTCAGGCCATCTGATATGACACATCTGAAGAAATTGTATCTAGCTGGGAAGTGATTTACCAGTCAGAAAAATGATTATGACTTACTTTGGAAATTCAGAGTAATCAATTGCCCTTCAGATATACAAGCAGCTTTTTTGTGAGTTTGTCTCTTGGTATTTAGGGATAGTAGTATTTCACAGTGAAAGGATTTCAGAAACAAATCATGATGCCATTTGCTTATTTGCAGTATGATTACAATTAAAAGCTACAGGGGAGGAAGTTCTCTGGAACGTTGTACATTGTGGGTCTTGACTGCTCTGCTCTGACATTTTTCAGGAGGGAAAGAAGCAAGGAGGAAGCTGTGCTGGGATTAGCTATTTGTAGCATTTACTGCTGTAATTGTTCTGTAAATGGCTAATGTAGGGTAAGTCACGGGAGACTTGTTACAGGGGATAGTTTCCAGTGGTGGAGCTGTGGTATGTGATTAGTTGGGAAACTCTCCTGTTGCAGGACTTGCAGGGTAATCCAAGGAGGAAGGCAGTCAGTGTTGGATTGTTTGCCAGCACTGCTGATCCTGGGCCTGGCTCTCCAGCTGCAGTGCAAGGCTGTGCTGACTGCATGTGGTTTTACAATTGCAAGAAAGCTCCTCAGCTCTTAGAAATGTGTAGCTTGTGTCCCTTGCTACACATGTGGCCTATTAAGCCTGCTGCTCCTCAGCTGGTATGAGACCAAACTAGATTGTCTGACAGGCTAAGGAAAGAGATGGCACACACTGAAACTCCATGGCGGAGAGCAGATTCCTCACCCATGATCACGTTAGGATCAGTAGCTGATAACTCTCTGAGATCAGGACTTGGCTGGGCTGTATTCAGTCAGGAACTTAGGGGACCCTAACATTCTGAAGGATACATTTAGGATATCTATAATTATCCGCTTAAGTGTAAGGACACAGATGACTGTGCTAATTCTGCTGTGGACAAAGCAGTTCAGGGGGATATCATTGCAGTTCTCAGGGTTCGTATCAGAGTGTGTGCCAGACTCTCTCTACCTCTGTTTCCTCTGACTTCTTTGGCTTTTGAGGCAGAACTGTTTGTGCCTACAAAGGTATGAACTCTTTTTTTTTCTTTCTCTTTTTTTTCTTTTTCCATTGCTTTAATATTCTTCAAGAAAAGCTCATCCATTTGAGCTATCTGTGCCTTTCTGGCAGAATGATATCAATAAGCATCAGAGCTCTCCTTTCCTGTAAGCTTTTACATTTCTCCCCATTTGGTCTTTCATCTGTCTACTCCTTGAAGCAGCCCCTGGTTCTCAGTTGTCCCCTTTTTGGCACAACCTCTGTTTCAAGAGAATCAAGATTTTTTTTTACCTCTTCTCAACACATCAGTAATGCAGTAATGTCCCTGGCGCTGTTGTTTCTGTTACTTTTTTTAGCAAGACTTAATTGTTTTGATGGGTCACAGCTTAGGGGAAAAAAAAAAAGCAAAGAAAGACTTCTAAAAATTATAAATAAATGCAGTGTGCAGAGACTTTTGTTTTCCTAAGCTTTTTAAGGCAGCACAAAATGCAACACAGGGCCTAAGTGTGCACTAACATGAAAACTGGAAGACTGCAGTGAGCTGCTGTCTCACATGTTCTCTGATCAAGTTATGATGTGGTGACAGAGGATAGCCAGAGGAACTGCAGCAGCAGACAAACTGAATACCTTTTTGGTTGCTGTCAATGCATTGTGATAGATGCCAGCTAATTGGATTAGCTGTTGAGTTTTTCTGACCTGATGGATATCATTTAGAAGAATCAACTGAATTTCATGCTTAGTTAAAAAGGCTCTTATGTTTTAAGTTGATATCTCAAGTTAAGTGAGCAGCAATTTAATGGATTGTTTAGCATATCTGCACATTGAGGGGGGAACAGGGAACATGAAGTTAACAGCGGGAGGCAGCAGAGATGTGTGAGTATTCAGGACATGCCAGCATGGAGGAAGGACCTCACCTTCACATGTGGGCTTGGCTGATGACGGAACCAAAATAACTGCAGTGACTCACAATGGAATTATTTTATCTCCTTTAAGATAAATAGCAACCTGGGAGTAGATTTTGAAAGGCTGTTTTGTAGGAGGACAGAGGAGAAAGAAAAGTAAGGTTTGTTTGAGCAAGTAATTTTAAATTTCATGTAATAACTTCTGTGAGGCTGATGGAGTTTGAATCTTGACTTTGTTACTCATTACGCATCTAAGATGCTTCTTGACTATTTCATCAAGGCCTTATGCTAGCTTTCTGTTCTGGCTGCTGTCATGTCCTTCAGTTTTGGGAACTGACCTGTGCATCCCAGGTTGGGTGCAAACTCACTGAGCTGAATTGTATTTGTTTGCAGAGACACTGTTGCTTTCTATGTGATTTTTCTGGGTGCTGTCTCACAAGATGCTTGCCTTTGAACTCGATGCTTTGCATAAGCAGGAGGCAATGCATGTTGAAGCCACTTCCTGCGCTGCAACTGCATTGAACAAAAATGCAGAGCAAAGTCGATGGAGAAGGGAATGAGAACTCAGTAAAATGTCATCTAAGCAGGACTTTCTGCCTCATTGGAGCTCTATTTGCTGCATGCTCAAGAGAGTACTGGAACAACAGAAAGCTCTGCATGAATGTGTAGGCAAGAAAAGACAGCTGTTGTGCTGTCTTCAACTAAATGAAACCTGATTGCTAGGTTGGTTGCCCTTCTCCAGTTATTAGAATGACCATCTGGGAAGTCAGTAACAATTAGTCATTGTTTGGCCAGATAGTGCCAGGAATCAGCTGTCTACATGGACTTGCAAATAAGCTGGGGCTTAGCGTAAAATAAAGAGAGACTTTTTTCCAGGACAGATCTCTGAACAGGAGGGAGTTATTTCACTCTCTAAAATAAGAATATGTGAAGAACTGCAGCTTTTAAATGTGAACTCTGGCTCCTATGGTTTATTTTCTCCATTTCATGTCAAAGAAAGCCTTCTGAGAACTTCATCCTATTACCTCTTGTGATGGCCAAAGTCTTCTGCTTCTTCTGGACCTAGATGTGTGTCTGTTACATGGAGGAGAGGAGGCAGAACAGGGTTTACTTGTCTTTATACACAGAAATACCTTATGCTTTTCTCTTACATTCTGGTATCCATCAAAGCTTGGAAGTAAGAGTGGGAATAGCTAGGAGAGCAGCAGTGAGGAAAAAAATGTCAGATTGAAGGCTGCCTGGGTCTATTGCTTTTAGTTATTCCCCCCAGCCTGGGCGAGGAAAAACAATGGTAATTGCAGAAACACATTCGTCAATGGGTTGTGTAGTGGAAAAGGCCTCTTTCTCATGCTTCCACTTCATGTAGGAAGGAAATTTGGTCCTTTGTCTGTGAGTAATATAGCAGTTACCTGAAGAAAACACTCCAGCCCTGCTGCAAATCTGCATGCTGGCTGCTGAACACCAGTGCTTTCTGCCCAGGTTCCCAACATCAAAGGCTTTTGTCCTCCTCTCTGACAAAACTGTTTGTTTTTCTAATGGGATAAATTAACAAATTTGAAGGCCTTTCTTACAGGAAAAAAAAATACTGAGCAGCACCTGCAACACCACGAGCTGTAATGTTTGCTTGAGGTGTTCAAGTCAATAAAAATAAGTTGTTGTATATGTAGCCTATTAATTTTAATTCTTCTAATGCTATTGAATTTTGTTTTGTTCATTTTTTTTGTTTGGACTTTAAATAGCTTTACACACATTGTTTGTTATTTCAAATTCCATTTCATATGTTGAATTGTCATGTAATTTTGGCTGCTTGCGTTCATTTATGTGTAAATAATTTATTTTCCACTTTGTCTTTATTCCCCATTTGTTTCCTCTTATGCCTGTGTTGCATGTTGTTATATCTTGTTCTTTTTATCCTCACTTTATGATTTCTTTCCTTGCCCTGTCAATTATAAGCTTCTGGCAATATCCTGTGGAGAATTGTTTCTTGTTTTATTTTTTCCCCCTTTTTCCATTTTCTAAAAGTAAAACAGTTGTTGTAGGAAACAAAGTTTTTCATTCTAATATACTCTTATCACAATTCATCCTGTATATTGCTAAGGACAATAGTCTATGACAACATAACTTAATCTAAATTATTCAGTTTTAAACATACAGGTCAACATTAAAATTTGGATTGAGTAAATCAGTAGCAAATTTCTCTAGGAAAAAAAATTTAATGTGCTTCCTACATAAATATGTAACTTCTAAATGTCCACATGGGGCTCGATTTTTGTGTAGTCGTTGCTGAAGCTTTGAGAACCCTCAGTGTAAGTATGAGCCCACTACCAATGACCTAAAAGTAGGGAAACTCAGTGTTCAGGTGTGCATTCAGTGCTTTCAGAGTGATTTAGTTTGTCTGAATAGATTCAAGTGTCTGAGAGGAAAATAGGAAAGACAATTCAGGTAGGAAGAATATAAGGAAAGTGATGTGAATGAAGTGTTTATGGTGAAAAAGCACTTTTAATCTATAAAGCAGGTTTCAAGGTTAGTCAAGTGTGCCAGTTCATTTATTCTAAAGTTCTTATTGCTTAGATTTTAGTAATCATTATGTTCTATGATAGATTGCTATTAATAAGAAATGTATTGGATAAAATGAATAGCTAATGGTATCACTTCTTAAGTGCTATTGAATGTATTCTTCAAAATAGAATTAAACAGTCTGAACCTTATATAAGTTCTCTGAGTAGGCTGAGTGGCAACAAGGAAAAGAGAAGAGTAGAATTTGAGATGTTTGTTGTCTTCCCCCTAAAAATTAAGTATTTTACTTTTGTAGCCTTACTAATTAGAGTCAGAAATGCAAGATTGAGCCTTATTATCATCTGTATGAGCAACAAAGACTTGTATGAAGCAGATTGATGCTTTAGTATAAAGACAACGCATGGACTGCGAAGACGCATCATTTAGTTGTTGGTGATTTGTCAGATTTACTCTCCTGTCTGCTACAAACATAAGTACTGCCAAAATAAGCACTTCGAAGTTTAATAAAGAAAAATTGGATATTATTGCAGTTCCATTGTCCCCAAATGTTTCATTTTCTAGAAAAAGCAGTTATTGTGAACTTATTTAAAAAAAAAAAGAAAGTCAAAATAGGTGTCCCTTCAAGTGCTGTCTAAATAGCATCTCAGCTGCTCTGAGGAATTCAAGAAACTTTGTTTCATCTCCAGTTCAATTCTTAAATAAGACTTTAATAACAGTTTGTGGTTTTTCTCTCTCCTGTGGGAGATGGAAAGCTCTCACACCTCAGATAACCTCCTGTCCTGCCTGCAAACAAGGCACTGCAGCAGACACCTGCGACAAGCTCATCTCCTCTTCCACATCCCATCAGCACTGGTTTTGCACAGAAATTGAAGCAGCCCCTCGATCTTGCATTGCCAGGAAGAGGCCCAGGACATCAGCTCCTGGCAGGCAGAATCTGCGGCGTCTTTTAACTGCAGGCACAGCAAACAGGTTGAAATGGGAGCGGGGGAAAAAGTGCTAGGAAAGAACCAGGAATGGAAATGCTCCCCTTCAGCACTGAGTTCTCCCTCATCTTTCCCCTGAATTTGCAGGGACAGACACCAGATGGCGATGGCCACTCTGCTTTCTTTGCAACCTGGAAGCAAACTAAAAATGCAAAGTTTTTGTGTCTTCTTAATCAGGAGTATGTCTTCGCTCCTTCTGTCTGACAGAGACAGCATGCACAGCATTGCCATCTTTGTGTGCTTATTTTCCTTGAACACATGTTCTGGTCGTAGCAGACTGTGTTATAATTAGGGAGATTTTCTGTGCAGGGTTGCTCTAAAGAACCCCACTGCACCCCAGCTGCTGGGTGCCATGGGTGCTTATCCCTATTCCTCCCCTTCTACCTCCCTGAGAGGAAGGGAAGCGATGGGCAGAAGGTGGTTCGGTGGGACATGGCTGTATGTGGAGGTGCAGTGCAGAGGGCAGCTCTTCTGGCTTTGTGACAGGGTGCTGTCTCAGCAGTTCACATGTGGACAGACTTGGACAGTAGCACAGTATGTTGCACCAAGCGCAGTACTTGATTCTCCTTAGCAAAATCCAGTGATTCACTGAGGGAGTGGGACTCTCTTGTGATTTTTTTTCTCCCGCCTGTTCCAGTGCTATTTTTAAAGGAGCTGTAGCTACATAAAAGCCTTGCTTAAACCACTGGCATTCCTCTGTTATAAAGTGAGATAATTCCTTCCAAACTAAACCCCAGCAGCAAAGGATCAGAAGTGAAAGGTGTTACATGATACGTGTGCACGTGTGCTGTGTCAGTGCAAGCATCTACAAAGGGCTCCTTTATCTTTTCTCCTGCTCAGCATCCCTTTTGGGCTGTAGAATAGCAGCAATCAAGCCGCCTGAGTGGGGCAGATGCCCTATTTGTTGGCTTGCTTACTTCTGACATTCTTTTAACGTATGAAAGCCTCTGTGGTACTGACATGATCAGAAGTCTGTTTAGCAGTGTTTCTTTCCAAGTAAACAACCTCACTGAAGCACTGAAGGAAGCTGTTGCCATTTTGCTTTCCTTCTACCTGTACGTTGCCTGTATCTCCTCCTCCTGGGTGAGCACACAGACCTTGTGTCCATGTTCAGTTATTGCTATTAATGTGCTCACAGCCTGGGATATATAAATTGCACAGGGTGAACTGCTGGGAACACGATTAAAAAAAAAGAAAAAAACAACACTAATATTTAGTCATGCTGAAGTGACCAAGTTTTAAAAAGCACCGAAATTACAGTCTTTTGACTGGTTAAAAAAAAAAATAAATGGGGGAAATGACTAGCTTGCTTTCCTGACCTCTAATTCAGTTGCCAGAATGGAAAAGAGTAGGTGTTAAGCAATGTCAGAGCCTAGCCCGGACTTGTGAAGACTAAGTTAATAGTCTCTTGAAGTGGTTCTTAGTTGTCAGATGAGCAGATTTTTCCTGAGCAACTCAGATGTCACTGTGAATCACATTTCAGCGATGTCAGAAGAAGCTCTCTGCTGTAGTGTTTCTGTAAGAACAAGACAAAAAGTTGGTGCTTTTTTTTTTTGTCACAAAACTTTATGAAAAACTGATGTTTTTCGGTCCCTATGACTTTTAGCTCCTATTTGCCTGAGTATTCTTGGTGTTTCCTTCTCTGTTCTTCGTTCTCGTTAGTGATGACCCTGGGAGAAGAAAATATGATGTACAACACCCACAGCCATAGTGTGAAATAGAAATTAACCTCATTTATCAGTGGACTTTTCTCCCTTATGTTTCATTTGGGAGATCCAGAGAAGAATCTTTGTAAAAACAGGTACAAGAGCGTTTTCTGTGAGCCAGGATGCAGTGCCATGTTGCAGTTTAGCCTGACCTGCCTGGCTTGAGATGGCTGTTCTCTCTAAACGTTTCCTTTTGTCATCCATCTTCAAAGAGCCAAGGGGAAACCTTGTCTTGTTTGAAGTCAGTGGCAAAGCCCCCATTGACTTGAATAATGTCAAGATTTCCCCCTCGGAACGTTTCAACCCTTAGAGAGAGATTGAAGCATTTATGTACATAGAGAGGCAGCTCCCTGAAATACAGAGCAAGAAGCTGTCCAGCCATCAGATAGAGCTGGAGATCTCCTTACAGGTTCTTCTTAAGTTTATCTAAAAATTATACCATGCATGCTGTAAGGTTCAATTCTTTCACGTCTGTTAAATTGCTTTGCATGAAAGTGTAGTTCTCAGGTGCCATGGCAACCATGTTTTCTAATCTGATTTTAAATTTTTACGGTGCAATGCATAAAATATTGGTACATTTTCTGGTTTTTGATTTATAGGTGGGAGTAAAGTTAGGGATAGCAATTTAAAAGGCATATGATTCTGTAGAATTAAATGCTTTCTTTTTTAGATGATATATAGAAAATGCTTTCTTGTTTTCTTATGAAGGGAAAGTATTGATGGCTAATTACAGATGTGTAGATTATGACTGGCATTTGAGGTGTTAAAAGCAAGTAGTATTTCTAGACACTATGTAGGGCATTTTCTGCAGAGTCCAAATAGACTACAGAAAATACAATTGGTTTCATGTATGTCTATGTATAGAGTATATCTGCAGAAATCTGGCAAATCAAAATATACTTTGTATCTCAGCAGTGTGGAGAAAATTTTATTGTTTAAATAATGATTCCACAAGATCTGTTAAAATGCAGAAAATTTTCTTTCCCCCCTCCCCAAGAAACTAAAGATAACATTTAAGATTTCAACCTTTTATAGTCCATACTCTCAGCGTAATCAGCCAATCATTGTTACCAGAAATCTGCTCTAAGAAGGAAATCCCATTGTTCTTAAATGCTTGTACATGTGAAATGTGTCGTGGTCAGTATGAAGCCTCTATTATCAATTGAATTAAGTTGGCACAGAGCACATTCTGCAATTCAGATGTAGAAGAATGCCCCTGAAATATGTCAAGCACAATTCATCTCAACATTTGACCTGAAGCCCGTTACACCTATCTGCAATGGAACCACAGCCTGTGTTAATATATTAACTTCGAATTTTCTTTCTGTTGAGTTTTTTATAATTGGAGAACTTATGGGTTGAGGTGAAGGGAGGACACAAAGAACTTCAATACTGACTCTTTGCATGAGGAAAAATGAAAGGATAGAAATATTTGGGTAGTGTTATAATACATCAATTAACTTTAAAACCAGGTGTGCGTGACTTGCTATTTTGTCTGAATAGCACTCCTGTGAACCATATTCTAGTCTCTGTGTTATGTCTATTACATTTATAAAAGTACAGTCAGTATCACAAAGAGATAAGAGGAAACTAAGCTTTCTGTTTCTAAAATCAGTGAACACTAAGCCTGCATTGAGGAAATTCCAAATAGCCTTTGTATAGCAAGTATGTAGGTACTCCATTGATATGGGAATCATTTGAGTTGATATTTCATCTCAGCCCTACCTGAAGAAGCAACTTTTGGTCAATTTAAGAAGGCAAGAATGCATGTGTGTATTGTCAGTAATCAGCTCTGCTCTCACTGCATTAGATTTTCCTTGGCTTTGTGTGTACAAAGGCAGTTACAGATAACAGCTATGTGTGAGTACTGCCCTAGAATGTGTGTGTATATCACACAGATGTAATAAAATCCCTATCAGTCTCTAGTGTGCATGTGGCTATTGTACAGTTGATAAACATTTTAGCCATATCCTTTTCTTCTATTTTTTTCATCCCCAGTGATTTTTTGCTCTTAAATGTGCATTTGTCTAAGCTGTAGTGTTGGTAAAAGTAATTAGTTTCAGATTTTTTACCTGACACATTGTATTGTGCAAAGTCGCTTTGGATTGTGTCACTCCTGGTGAATTGTGACCTCAAATAAAGCAGGGCTGATGCAAGCTGACATCACATGCCACAGCGTGATTTTTCGGCTAAATTTTTCAGCTAATGTTTTCTTCCTAAAACTCAGGTTACCTGTAAAGAAGGAAGCAGCTTTGAGTTAATTGCATTCCTTAAAAGTTGGTATTGCTATGGGAGAAAACAAAGCTGTTTTTCCCCTAGTTTTCTTAGTCTGAGACTACTGTTTGAGAAGCTCAGCTTCATCTCAGTCCGTGCATCTGAAAATTAAGAATGCACTGAAAGCAATGGCTTACCTGTTAAAGGAGAGTATAGCTCTTAAGGCAGAGCAGCTAATACTGAGAGCAGGTCCTCAGCAGGAAGCAGAAAAATCCATGTTTTGTAACTAACAATTACTGCAATTCAATGTGCAGATGTCTTTAACTGTGTTCTTAAAGTAAGTGGAAGCTGAATTCTTTCACAGAATAGTATGAAGGTGAACGCATACTAATTTTTCTTTGCACTTCCAAATAGGTCATAACATGAATATTGGGAACAAGTGCATGGCTTGATGTATTTCTAGACTCTTAAATACTGCAGCAAAATGAAATTACTTGTCAAATTAAATTTCCAATTCTAAAACTATAATAATATTACTGAAAACCTTGGTTCATAGAATAGTTACAACAGAATCTGTGCAGTTCTCAGAGTTTTTTATTTACATCTCTTGCATCAACTGGATATGTACATGTTTGTCCAGAAATGAGATGTTACTCCCACAGAAAATCCTGGAATAAAATATGGTGTGATTTCTGGAGTCAAGTATTCAGACCGTATCAACGATGTTAAGAACTAGCTCCTAAGTAGGGCACTGTAGAAGAATAGAGCTTCCATTAAAAGTAGCAAGAAGCAATGAAAGCTCAGTACCAATTTGTATTAAGTTACATTTATGGTCAGTTTTTGAAAAGGGTGCATAGCTTTGTTTTGTTTTCGTATGGATATAACTGGTATCAGTTCCCTGGGGTAACAGAGCGTATGTTATTCCAGATACTACATGGCTGTGTGCAAATATGTTTGATAAGACACAGGTCAGACATGAAGAAGCACATGAGAATATTTCCAGCTTGTGCTTTATGTATTCTTAACTATATTTCATGGCAGGGTGAACTAAGGTCAGCGGGGCCCTAAATCAGCAGTTTAGTGGAGGAAAGCTGACCTTGGCATTGTCAGAGCTATGCCTATTTCATGTGATTGGTGAATTCTCTAGGTAGTGTTTTTTTTATTAGCATTGTAGTTCATTTAACAAAAGGTTATTATTCTTTCAACTTTATAGGCAAATAAATATAAATAGTCATGAATTCAATTTAAATGTGAGGAAGTATAAGAATTCACCTTATTAAGATAAAACCAAAAAATATTTTCTGGCATAAGTCAATTTACACATTAAGTGTTGAAAAATAACCAGGGTAGAATTAGTATGCATTTTCTAAAACTTGCACGGTTCAAGACTTTGAAATGTAGTAAATAGTGTAATATATGTTAGGCTCTTGCATTTAGCTTCTACATCTCTAGGCTTCTGGTTGTGAAAGCAGCCAATACTCCATGTTCATGGGTGCACTATGGAGAACACATTCTTTGAACTGAAGTACATACAATTAACCTTTCATTAACATCACAGCTCATCTCAGAAGTGCAGCACCCCTGAGATCTTAGAACTTTTAGCTGAGGCACTTTCACAGCTCTTGGAGTGAAGTCTGTCTGACAGCATCGTCTGATTCTGTCTAATCAGGTGTCAGACCTCTTCAGGCATGAAAAAAAGATGAATTCAGAATCTTACGAACGTATAAATAATACTTCTTATTCTGCAGTGCTCACTCACAGAAAATAGAAAATCTTTTGAGACGTTTTATGCTTTAAAATGATGTATGTCACAGACAGAAATATGAAGCTTGTTGTAGAAGTGCAGCACCTGCATTCTCTGGTTTGGGTTCGCTTATTGCAATAGCATTTTATTATCTCAGCAAATCACTCAGTCTTTCTGCATCTCTGTTTCTAATATATATAGTGCAAAACGAGTAAACGTTCCAGTATCCTTACGTTTCATGTGTATCCATGGCTGCTGATTAAGCAAGCAGCATTAAGAGAAATGTATCAATTTAAGGACTGCTTTAATGTGTGGCTACCCAAACGCTTGATTCAACTGTCCACCTTCCACAGTGTTACTGATGACTTCGTGACTTTACTCTGTTGTTGATCTCTGGTTCCAACTCCTAAGAGAATTAGGAGAGCATCTTTGACCCTGTGGGTCTCTCCCAGACACATGCTGAGGAGCAGGAATTTAGGTGCCCCAGCACTCTGCTTTACAGGCGTTCTGTGCTCGCAGAAGAATAATTATAATCACTGAGTCACTTTTCAAAGAGACTTTATTTCTAAACTCTGCATAAAATGCTAATAAATAACATGCAGCATTCTTAGAAGACAGTACAGCTAAAAGACACAGGTGAGGAAAGGAAGAGAAAAGCACACTTTATCTGCTGTTACCAAGATTCAATCTGAAAGGTGTCTCTCCCTGTACCCAGCTGCTGACATACACCTCCTTTGAGGTTCTGTCTTCCCGCATTCCTGTAAGCGTTGGGTTGCATTCATTAGAGCTAACCCTTTCCTCACAGCTTTTGTTGCTATCTCTTCTTGGAAGATTTTTGAGGGTTAAGTCCAATTCAGAACCCCATCCCTGCTGTGGTCAGGAAATAACTTGCCCTTCCCCTGCCCAAGAGAAATACATTCTCATTTATCTGTGGGCATATGATATCATGTTGGATCACAGCATTATCTCCTATGTTGCTTAAGCAACCATTTCCTGCTTCAACAAGACGGGAGATTCTCCAGTTTCCCTCAGTGATTTCATGAATGTGTTTCAGCACTATTTTCATTCGTGGAACTTTGTATTTCAGATCTGGCTGTGGATAAGCAGGATGGTGTTGCTCAATTTGGGGTTACATTGAGCTCGAGTGAATAGATTCCTCCTAAGGTCTAATAATATGCATCAGATGGTTTTTTAAAAAGTGAACTGATGAGAACTGGAAACAGTCATCATTCCTTACTAAACTTAAGTGCAGTAAAGTAGCGACGCCCTTCAGCCTTTGCGCTCTTGATGTGCTCTGCCAAGGTTAAATAGTCTGTCAAAAAAGAAGCTAAGCTCCAAATCACTCTGGGAATATCAAAACTGTAAACAAGAGACTAGCATCCCTGTTTTGTTGCCGTAAGTCAGGACAGATTGACTGCTCAATAATAGCCTTTATTCTCGGAAGCTGTTCAAGAGCTACAGAAATTATTTCTCTTGTCTTTTATTTCTTTTTTCTTGCTTATATTGGCAGGCTTCTAATTTCTTAATTGGAAGACTCAACAGATTGTTAATGCAACAATTAAAACAAATGTATATACATAATCTTAATAAGTTCAGATTAATGGGCTTAGTAATTTTTTTTTTTTGCTTGAAAGTTTAATTAGAAAGGAGTTTACAGAGAAATTACACTGACTATCTTCCTGTGATAGAAAAAGTCTCAATAAGAGCTGTGTTCTTCCCTTGGCAATGTTGAATGTCCACAAGAACTCCCCGGTATTCTGATGAACAATTTCTTTCCCTCAGCCCATTCCTTTGAGGAAAGCTGCTAGTCTGCCTGTTGGGCTGCTGGAAATAGCACTTTCCTATGTCCCCTGGAATGAAAGCTATGAAGAGTTCCTTTGCATTATCTAAACCTATGAGTCTTGTTGGGCGTGAACCAGTAGAATTTTGCTGGGAGATCCAGTTTTGCCATTTCCCAGGATATTGGCATAACTGCCTCTCTTCCAGCTGCTCTGCTGTTGGTTTAATTTTGTATAGGCTTAATGTCTCATTTCTGTCTTTTGCTTTTCAGTAGGCTCTTGGTCTTGCTCAGTGTTTTCCCAGGAAAGTTGCTGAAGGTTTTCTGTCTTAGAAATGGATGGAACTTAGGTATCCCCACCTCAGCCTCCTTGGTCTCTGAAAAATGTTTCTACTCCTAACAGAGTTGGTTTTTTTCCCCAATGGTAGAAAGAAATATTTTGCGATATTAATTAAGGGAGCAGAATGGGAAGTGAAAATAGAAGTGCAGAAAGATGGTAGAAGCCCTACAGAGAACTTACCCACCACTTCCACTTGTGTGTAGTTTGGACACATGGCAGAAAGACTTTTATTCTTTATTAGTGTAATGCCTGGAACTTTGAGTACTTGATGTAAATACAGAGTGAGCTGTAAAAGCTGGAACTGTAAATGTCAGATTAAAAATGAAGACAAGTCACTTGCAATTAAACTACATTACAATAAGAGGGCAGTCTGTATGCTTTTGCTAGAAGGGAGAATGCCTATATTTCAGGGTCTGCATTCTTAATCTAATTCCCTTTCTTCCTAGAAATAAAGTAATATAACCAGTGCCAAATTACTGTTCATTACTGATATACCTGTGCACCAAATCTCTGCTATTTGTATTTCAGAATAAGCCATATCTGCCCTTCGGAGTCACCTCTCACTATCAATGGTTACAGATATTTAAGAAACATGTTTCTGTCCTGGCTGAGATACAGCTTGGCTGAATTTGTCTGCCCTTGGAACTGGGAATATGGATTTAGCACTTGCATAGCCAGCAACCTGGCATATACTCATAAATCAGGTCATTTTCCATTCAAATGTTAATATTTGCACCAGCAATTCATGTGCAGATGGAGGTATAAATTGTACCCCAAAAATAAAGCCTAGCTTTTGGAAATGTGCATTTTAAATGCAAGCAATTATTCTTTACCACATCCCATTTATCATTGGTCATATACAGAGAGAAAAAGGGGAAGGCCACTGCAATTTTTTAGATCAGTTCAAAACACTATAGCCAAATAAGACTGAGTGAACAAGGGGATGGATGTGTAATTCTGCACAGTTATAATGTGGTTAGGTGCTGTTATGCTCAAATTGTGGTTGAATTTTATAGTATTTTCTTACAAAAATAGTTTTTCTGACTTTTAGAATGGTTTATTCTATCCTATGAAATTAGCCCATCTTCTTGGCTTCTTTGTTCAGCTTTTGGGAATATGTCCAGCACAGATTTAGACATCTGTGTAATTTTGTACAGTGAATATTTCCACTGAAGCCAAAGAGCAATACTAGCGTTTTATAAAATAAGGCACCATGCATAAACGTCTGCAAGTCTATGGCCTTGATCCCTGAGTTGATATTTCCAGCTTCAACTGGATCATTGATCTCAATCTGGTGTACTCTCTTCCATATTTCCCCAAATATTTGCCAGGAATATATTAGGTTTGTTATTTGTGTTATAAGCAAATGCCCTGGCTGTTCTGTATCAGTGCTTTTGTAATAAAATAGTAGTTATTTCAAGGCTTCTTGTAAACATCAGGAATTGTCCTATCTCATCAGAGATGTCAGACTGCCAGGGATTTTGTATTGTCATCTTAACCCTGCTGCAGATAATGGCTATTGAGTTGTACTCTGTTCCGCAACTGGATCTTTCAGATGCATTGCACCTGTGGAGACCCTCAGCATCTGGTTTGACATCACACTGACACTAGCACAGACTGTTAACTACATGCACAGTCACACAAATGCACACATCTGTGGGTGCTCTGGTTTCTTTAGAATTGTGTAAAGCTTCACAGATATACTTCATATTAAGTTACTTGAGAGTAGAAAGATGGTTGATTAAGTTTCTGCTGTGATGGCTGCATTTAACTGTTGTTTTGGGGGGAAATTTGGCTCCCTTATTGTAAGCTACTTATATTTAAAAGGTGGGCAACTGAAGATACCAGTAACATCTTTCCAACAAGTGTATGCTCAAATATTGTGAGAGCAGTGTGATTGTGGTTACAGCTGACACATACATAAAGGCTCTTTGAATTCTCCAGGACCATTATATTTCTGCAAGTACCTGTTTAAGCCCGTGTTTCTCAGCCACTTAAAGTCAGAGGATCGGCTACACTTTTTAAAGTATATTGCAAAAAATTTCAGACCTGTACACGATACTGAAAATGTTGGCACTGTATTTGACATTCATAATGCCAAACAAAAATGGCTATAATTCAAATGTCCACTTATTGCTTGAATATTCTTCCATTATGTTTCTTTGATTGCTTGTGGGATTTATAACAACAACAACAAAAATCTTTGTAGATCTTTTGTTTTTTTAAGGATGTAATTGGCTCCAGACAAGGAACACTGACTTGACTTGCTTTTTTTTGTGTTGTTTTACAATAATGAAAATCATTAGTCACTGCTTTTTGCCTAAAATGTAGACTGAAGCTGTACAAGCCAGGCAAGGGATTTGTTTCCACCTGTTCCAGGATCAACAGTAATGTGTTTTTGGTCTAAGCTGCATTAGGAACCAGATTCTGTGATGCACCAAGTGCACTCAAATCCTGTTGACACCAAAGAGAGTTTAGATCTTTGAATACCATTCTGTATCCAACCATAGATTTTTAAGACTCTTTGCCGACCCTGCTGTATCCCTCTGTTTTATGACGGCTCCTAATAACTTACAGTATCTGCTACAAGTTTTTAGCAAGTGAGTGAAAGCACTAGAGACAGAAAAAGGATGCTTACAATCCACCTGTCTTATAGGAAGCATATCCTTTCAGGTGTGAGATAAATGGCAGTTGCAGCGAAACCTTCACAAAAGCTGCAGCTTAATGAGAATCCATCAGGCAGAGCTGCTTACTAACACAGAGCCGAAGCCTTTCAAGGAGAAAGGTGGGAAAAGACTGAGTAACAACCATGGTATCGGTCTGTGTCTGGTAGAAGATAAAATAAAAAAATAAAAATAAAAAATAAAAAAATAAAAAAGAAAGAAGAAAGAAAAAGAAAAGGCTGAGCACAAGCTTTCTTAGACTCCATAAGTAAAAAGGCCAGTGTTCTGGCAGGAAAAAAATACATCTTGTTATACTGATTTTGTTCACATAACCCATTCAGTTAATTTAACACTGCAAAGAATTTGCAGCAGCAAGAACAACTGCAGAACATTTTGAGAGTTATTTTGCCTAAGACAAAGGCATGAAGGCTGGAACCTCACAGTGCTAGAAAAAAAATAGGACAGTGGCACATAATCTGCTTGATACTACCTGTGTACTTCAGAAACCTTAAATATTTTCTTGGCAAGATCATGATAGCAAAAGGACAGTAGCAAAAGAGTAAGGATGCATGTTGATAGACAAATGTTGGTAGACAATTTCTGCTTTAATGAATCTTTGTGAAAATGCATTCAATATTGCCATGAGAACTTCATCAACGAAGACTTTTATTGCATGCTTCTTCCATTTGCTAAGTCATAATTATGATGTGCATAATACTGGAAGGTTATAATTGAAAACATCTTTGGGTTATCACTGCTGGCAAAATTTGAGAGCTATTGGTTGAATCTAATAATGCCTATAAGGAAAGCACGAAACTACATTAGTGACAATGCTGTGATTCTTTCCCTTCCCAAAAATATGTATAAAAATATTTTCTTATTTTCTTTCATAGTAGATTAAGAAATAAATCACGACGTATAGTGAACATTTTAGAATGGGACTAACTGAGATTTCTGAAATAGAGAAGGCAAGACATTATATGGCCAATAGCAGATATTAAAAAAATCTTATTTCCTGAAACAAAATGCATGCATAAACAATTAGGTTTATTAAGCATTTTACTGCACTTTCCTTCTGGTTTTCTTGGGCTATGATTTCTTGAGTATCATTAGTAATGATACTTATATTTTCTAGCTGAAATATCTCAAGAAACTGATTTAAAAATGAAAATAAATGAGATTGGACCCTCTATGAATGACTGTGGCTGATTATGGCTTGGTCCACAGCTACTTTCTTCTTTTCTGCTTTATCTTTTTTACAGAAACTACTCAAAACACTTTCCTGTGCCAGCTACCGTATCTCTTAAGAAGTTTATTTCCTGATCATGTCTGTGGGAACACTTTCATTGACCCTTTCTCATTGTCTTCCTCTGTCTTCCAGTTTTATTGGGTTTTCTGTCTCAGATTCTCCAAAATACCCTCAAACTCAGACTTTCGGGACTCATGTCCCAAACCAGGCCTTCAGAGCTGTAAATTACTGTAGAATTTACAGGCTCGAGATAGGAGAATGAAAGCTAAAGCTGAGCATATAGAATTCAGTGCAAGTTTTCTTGCCTTTCTAATGCATATTTTGAAAACTGGTCAAGGAGAGCATTTGGCATGAATATTTCCTCACTGATGTAATAGATTGCTCGTTAGTCTCTTTGTTTTCTTTTTGCTCCTCTTAATGCCCTCAATTACCCAGGCTAGGTAATCTTATGTTACAGCTGCATTACTGAATTGAGTAAACTTGAAAAACCTTGATTAGCTGGGAGGAAAGCTGTTAATGACAAATTAGTGATTTCCATCTATAGTGGTCTGCTAAGACCTCTGGTTCTCACAAAGCTTGAAGCATATCTGCCTTTCAGGACAGAAGCTGACAGAAGCCCCATGGGACTTTGGGGTTCATTCTTAGATCACAAAAACAGCAGCTCTTAAATAGGTATCTGGGGTTGCTTGATAGTGCTAGACTGGGCAAAATGGCACTCCAGCTGGTCAGACTCAGGGATTTTATTTTATATTAAGCACATCTGTGATCCCTGGTAGGCAGTCACCTGGCTTTTACTGAGATGTCAACCACTTAGTAGTCCAGCTGTTCTTTTTTAATTCTGCTGGCTGCTGTTCTATTACTTAATTAATACAACACAAAAGGCAATTGTAGGTATTGTTCAATGGGTATCAACTTTTCCTAGCTAATTCTTCCTCTAAGTCAAGCCTTAAAAACTGAAACTCCATTTTAACCTTTTACTTTACAAAAACACAACTAGTGAAATTGAATTATCTTGTCCCTGTGCAGTGTTGTGCTGGTGATTTTTGTCAAAGGGCACCCACAAAAATGTTCCTCTTTAGCTTGTAATAAATTGTTTGTCCCCAGGATGCGTGTGTTTGCAGACAAGACAGCAGCAGAGCAAAGCCTGTAGAATCACCTGCACTATCCTTTCCATTCACCTTTAAATTGAAATTTTCCCCACTATTAAGATGCAGCCCTGGAGATAAATCTATAAATGTGCTGGGAGGGATATATTAGTGTTTGTTTTTGAAAAGTGTGCAGAAAGAAAGAAGCTGCGTGGTATTGACCTAAAACCACTCTAAGGCTGTGATTTCTATTGTTGGATTCAGTGAGTATTCAGGAAACTGAAACTGAAGCCAGTCTTCTGAAAATCTGGTTTAGAACATCATTTCATGAAGTGGATTTGTTGGACTATTGGCCCCAGAAAGCTGTATTGTGGGGGGGTTAGCCTCTCCAGAATGTGTTTCAAAATAACTCACAGTCTAAATACAAGAAAAAAAAAATTATTAAAAGCATTGATGTAGTTATCTTTTAAAAATGAGTATTTTGGTCTTTTTTGTCCTCCTTTAGTTGCTGCTCCTGTAGAGCTAAATGAGAAAGCTAACACCTATAATGGCTCGAGTCATTCACATGCAGGACTCTGGGATGCAGGGGGGGATTTTCCCACATGCAACTCAGAGCCCAGTTCAACAACCAGTGGATATATCAGCATGGCCATTTTTCCTAGGGGCTGTTGTGGGTGTATTTTACCCAGTGGTGTAGATGGTTCAATAAAATGTGTCTCCTGGACCCTGTTCTCTTTCAGTTCTGACTGACAGTAGTATATAAGGTCTGTTTTTCGGGAGCGTACACAGAGATTTAAAGCTTTCCTTACAGCTTCTGTTTTGGAATATTTTGGCCCTCAGTGTGTTGTTTTTTTTTTTCCTAAATTCATAACACAGAACCAAGAATAGAAACCCATTTCTGCTGGACCATGGAATAAAATTTATATCCTTTTTAAGGGCTAATATAACAAGGTCATGACAGTCCCCTGAGATATTTTGAGCGTACCCTCCAATCACACTGAAATTAATAGGCAACTGTTGAACAGCTTGGTTAAAGTGACTGGACTTGCTCTAGTCATAGACGTGACTTGAAAGATGGGGAAATTCACGATTGGTCTGAGTAAGCTTTTCCAGCCAAGGAGAAAATATGACAGTTGAAAGATTTGTCTTTGTAAGAGTGACATATCATTTCAATAAAAATGTTAGTCTCTTGGTTGGGCAGGATGAAAGGGATCAGCATTATTCAACTAATCCCCTTTTTATTTTTCCTCCAGTTACTATAGTGCTATTGACCCTGTGAACTTGAGGTTATAATATTATTTATCTGTAAGTCATCACATGTGTCCCTGATGCATTAAAACAAAATCAAGACAAGCATTCCTGTCCACTAGAACTTAGATGCAAATTACTCCTATTTCACAAAGAGATGAAGGGAATCGTAGTGGAAAGGTTAGCACAGCATAGAGAAATGGTTCTTAGATATTCTGGCAGATGTGCTAGACATTAGGGAGAAAAGAGTGACCAGATCAGGATCTTACCAGTCTGAAATCAATCTGGTAATATTTCCTGTGAAACATCTGTGTGTTTGAATGAGATTTTCTTACAGGTGGTATTTTCTGAAGAGCACCTTTGAGCAAATGGTGAAGAAACATTATAAGGAGCCATCACTTTACATTTGAAAAGATACGCTTCACCTAAAAAAAATACACATTATAAATATTAAATTATTTGAGAAATAGTGCTGCTTGAACTATTTTTGCCGCCTATATATAGACTCCATCTTAGTATACTTCTGTATGAGATGCAGTCATTCCTGTCTCCAAGTATGCCTTATAATCCTGCCATGCTTATCAGTTGATATCTTTACTTTTGAGTTAAAGACTGTAGTTTTAGAAATGCTGCCCTGAGGAAAAGACCTTAATGGAACTACTGTTGGTTTCTCCTGAACTACATAAAATATTGTGGTTAACATCCAAAGATAATTGTTCAATGGTAACACAATCTCATATACCTATAACAAATGTTTCGTTATGCTATTCTTTGTAATGGCTGTGCTAATCTCTTTCTTATTTATACGGAAAACATTTGGTTTGGCTTTAATCTGACTTTTTTTTTTGCAGACTTTGCCCTTTTCAGTATTTCAACATGTGAAGAAGAATTAGTCTTTTCAGTCTGTTCAATAACCTAAGAAGTTTGGTTTTAAACTGAAACTAGAGGATAATTTTCAGGCTTTTCATATCTTCCATTTCATCTCGAATCTCTTCACTACCAACGATCTCTTAATAGAATACTCTTAGTAGAACAAGTCAGCGAATTTTATACAGAAGCATAAAAACTACACAAAATGCTGAATTAGACTATTTGCCACTGCTAAAAACTTGCACTTGAATCTGGGACTTGTCTTGCTAAACCTGAGGCCTCAAGTATTTCCATTGTCTTCTGAGTTATTTCTTCTACCTTAAAATTCGGTAAGTAAATCACTCAGTAGACACACACACACACACACACACACACACGAAATAAATTTACAAAAAAAAGCACCATAAAATGTAATTATATCAAAACTGTTATACTTCTAATAATGATTTTTTTCTCATAAAATAACTACATCAGCTGAATGGGAATTTGCCACTGGAAGGACAAGTAGAGATGATACCTAAAATTTCTTTAAAGCTATAGTGAGTGTTGCTAATAATGCAAATAGAAAAGTATTTCCATCACAAAAATGAGGGACAGAACTGAGAAACAACACCCAATTCAACCTTTTACTACTACCACAGTCTGTGACAGTTCAGATCTGGGTCTTGACACAATTTCCTCAGTTTTGACCCATTCTAATTAAAATGTCATGTCACGTAACTGAGGCTGACAACAGAGTGTGTCTGGTTTGAACTCTGAGCTCTGGTCCCTTCTAGCACTGAATGCTCTAAGTGGATTCCACCTAATTGTTTGGAAAATGTCTCTGACCTAAACGCTGTGTAACCGCTCTTGTGGCTCCTTTGTTGGGAGGAACAAGGGAAGCTACAAAGGCAAGTTCCAAGCCCCCTAAATACTGCAGAACCATTGCTTCTTAGAGACCCGCAGATCCTGCAGTTTGGGATGGGTGGAGGCAGATGGTGCCTTGATGTTTAGAGTGAACCACTGTGTGCAGGAAGAGACCATAAAATCTGTTCAACATTGTTGTTTGACTCAATCACAGCCCTGAATTATCCTCTCCTGCCCCCAGAATTTTATGTAGCCGTTAATATGAAGATTTTATATTCTGACTTTGTGACAAATACAGTGGCAAATATGGAAAAGGCTATTTTATATCAGTGGGTATTTTTTTATGTTTCAATAATAAACACAAGTGCATACACATATGCAAACGTGTATGCTCTCACACACATATATTAATTAATCCCTGCTCCTGTGTTTAATTACATGCTCTTCTATCTGCTAAAAGTGACTTAAAACACAGAGATAAATTGATAATCTATCAGGGTTCCCAAATATCTTCAGGAAATAATAAATCAATAGACACTATATGAAGTTTTATGACTCAGCCATTGCTACCAAATTATGGAGTGAACAATGCCTCTCTCTAGACTTGAGTATGCTAATGATTAACTGAGAATATTTTCTGAGTGATTTGTTACATTAAAAAGCACTAAAATTACTTATGCCAATAAGTATGTTATATTTAATCTCTATATATTATTTAAACAGTTTGGTTACTGCTAGCATGATTTATAAATTCAATATAGAAATGCTCAGATTTTTCACTGGTTGTATTATTAGTCTCTTGATAAAAATTCCTTGCTTTTCTTTCATCTCAAGGGAACTTAGTTTAAATATGAATAATGGAAAAAAGCCCACTTCCAGAAATGTAGAGTAATCACGCCTTTTAAAAGGCAGAGAAACCTTGGACTGAATTTAAGGTTTAGTATAAAAGAATGAAATGGCAACAAATTGTCTTATAACTTGACATGTGATAATGTGCTGTACATGTTTGATGTAGCATTCATGCTTTTAAAGTTAGATGAGTACCTCTGTAAAATATGTTTATGGAGAAGCTAGTAGTTCATAATTAGTAGGGGAAAAAAACGCATAAATTGACAAGCCTCTGAAGTCTGAGCTGTTTACAGTATTTTCCAGGTGCAAAGTCTAGTAATACTGAATGGAAAGCGCAAAGACTTACTGATGAGATAGTAGTATCATTATTTTTGAATAGCTGAAAGTATGGGGTCGTTCTAATATGGGGAAATATCTCAAGCCCATTAATGAAAGGAAAGGGAGGAAAATTCTACATACTGTCTTACTGGAAATAGTTTATCTCAAAGCTAGGGTAGTTTGTCATCAAAATCAGATATAAAGGCTTTTCTTAGGCAAAGTCTTTTTGTTTACCAGAAGTTCTGCCGGAAAGAACTTCGGGATCTTAAACCGAAACCGCTTCAGTTAAAGTGGAGAACAGTCTACTGTCAGTCAGTATTGCTATAAACAACGTTGATATATTGAAGTTATTTGGTATTTTAAAAAGTCCCACAAGCTTGCTCACTGGATTGAGATTCCTAAGTGGACTTGAAGAGTTTTAACACATAAAGATCTGTCAAAACTGTTTTGTTTTGTTGTTTGTTTGCTTTTTTGTAAGATAAGGCCTTGATGTCAGGAAGGTCTCAGAGAGCAGGTAGCAACCTACAGCACCACCAGCTTGTCTTTTGAGCTCCGTAAACCTGAGTCTGCTTTCTATTATCCATTTCCTTGGGTGATGTTGCCTTCCAAGGGTCACCAAAGATAGGTGAACCACCTGGATTTAAGAAAGGAAGAATATCAGTACAGAATTGTTTCCACGTATGGTTCTAGCACCTTTGCTAGGGTCTGTTAGAAGAGCAGTTTTAAGCACATTCTACAACTGACCTTACTTCTCGTATTTGTTGTATAGATCTTTATATCCTATGCCATTTAACTTGGATCAGACCATCTTAACTTTTGTACCTTCTGATTTCTCCTGATCTTTAACATCTCTAGGCTACCTCCTATAAATTTAACATACTAAATTGCATTGCTAGGATTTTTAGCAGGACAACCTGAGATACATCCTTCCCAAGATGGAGGGGAAAAAAAGTTCTGCTGTTATCAGATTTATTTGGTTGCAAAGAATTTTCCTCCCATGTGTGGATGCACTGAAACACGTCAATAGCAGTTTAAAGTGAGTGGAAGGAAATACCCAGTGGATTGATTAGGTAAGTTCCACAGCAGGATTAAATTAGGCTCAGAGTGTCATGGGGAAAGTGTTTTTATCTATCCAAAGGCATAAGCTGGATTCAAATCTTCATTGTAAGTTTCAAGTAATTTTTCAGTAAGCAAATAAATGACACTTTCTGAATAATTTAGGAAGGTCAGTGGCTGTTCTGATTGTTACCTTGAATTTCTTCTGCAGTTCTGCTGTCTGCTACGGCAACTTGAGTTTACAAACATTATTGACACTATGGCAATGCACATTTCTCTCTTTCCTTCCTCTCCCTATCCAGGATGTCTCATCCTTTTGTCAAAGTTAGGCACATATCCACTGTGCAACAATCACAGTTTTTAACCAGGTATATCCACTGCTGTGGAAATATCTCTCAGTGTGAGAACCTGCATGTTTTTGAAGATTCAGTTGCTTCACTGTTCTCAGATCACGACTGGAAAGGTTATATCCTCTGCCCCCCTTTCTGCTTTGCCTTTGTTTCCTTGTTTCCATTGAGGGAATGCCTGGTAAATGAAAATTAGTGATCACTAGCAATGAGCCTACTGTATATGCAAATTTGAAAACGACAGCCTACCCTCTATGTAATTAACTATTACCATTTGCACTACTATAGATAAGGTTGTGTCAGCTTTCTTCTTATCCAGTAATTATTTATTTATTTATTTTTGAGGAGCTTAAACCCAGGAAACAGATAACATTATGTTGAAGCTCTATCTCTATATGCTCAAGCAAGGACTGCATGCTTCATAAAATTTGATTCAAAAAGCATTCAGTTCTTTTCCATTTGAGGAACGTAAAATATTATTTTGCTTATGAATTTATTGTGATATTTTCTCTTCTCTTAAAAAAAAAAAAAAAAAAAAGGCTTATAAAAATAAGCACTTTGGCCTTTAAAAAAAAAACCCCAAAACCTGAGGAAATAAATGATTGTGACAGAACAGGTCATATAGTTACTAAAAATATATATATATAGAGAGAGAGAGAGAGAGAGAGAAAATATTCTGTAAGCTATTCTCTTATTTTTTCTTAAACATTTATCCACTCTGAGTATCAAATCCAGACATTATTCTGTTGCTGTTGCCTCACTGTGGCCGCCTCAGCATCTGAGACCCCTAGCTGCATTCACTGATTGTAAATCACTTCATTTGCTCCTGAATAACCGAGTAGTGAAGTCAGCGTTCTTCATTAGCATACAAGAGATCTTGCGATGACTATGATTTGTACAGCACCAGTTTCAAATGAGCTATTGAGGATCCCTAGTGAGATCCCATCAGAGGGAATTACTCTTATTTAACACCATAATTCAACACCCGCTTCTTTCACTTAAGATTTTTCTGCTCAACCTGTAAATGTTCTCTGGTGGTCCAGAAGTGTGATGTTCCCCAGCCGAGGGTCAGGTTTCTGCCCTCACATTTTTGATTACGCAGTTGTTTTACAAAAAAAAAATATGCCCTAAAATATGTTCAGTTTTTTCGACTACCCATCAAAAGTATTGCCTCCTTTTGAGAGAGGAGTGTCTCAGAGCTTGAGACAGTCTTTGGGGATTTGCTGAGTGAAAGTGAAAAAAATCTAGCAAACTACTTTGGTATTCAGTATGCTAGTGATTCTACGTGCTGTATTGGGCTGTTTGCTTTTCCTTCCTTCCTTCTTCCCTCCCTTCCTTCCATGCCCTTGTGGTTCCTTTTCTTTTAGAAGCTTGATGTATTTATAAAGTAGCAAACAGCCTGTATTAGTGCCTGGTTAGTGGAAATAAATAACCATATGTTTGTGAGCAGTCCTTTGGCTACCCGCATACCCAAATTGTTGAACAATCAATGCTTTGCAAGCTACCACTGGGTTCCTACTCTAAATGCTTCAGATTAATTTCATCACCAAAGGGAGAGAGGATTCCGTTGTGGCTTTTGATAAAATAGAAAAATAAGGGAATTAAATCATGTAGCAATGGTAATTTTTTCTTGCTTTAATTATTGACTTCAGATCCCTAAGAATTAATATGGCTTGGGATAATTTCTGTTTTGACTTTTATTTAAAGGGCTAGAAATTTTCTGCGTTCTTTTCCATAAGCAAAAATATTGACTACAATCATAGAAGGTAATGTTAAATGTCAGTGGTGATGACATTTATAAAAGAGAGAGGTGGAACAGGGGAGGAATCAAGGAATAATTTCCACTTTTCCTCTTAAATTCATCAAAGTTGAGTAAGTTGCCCGGGATCTTTGGTCTGAAGATATCATGATGTCCACAGGCATAGGCACATGATTCCATAGCCTCAACAGCATGAATTTATGACTATGCCACCTGAATTATTGATCATGTTTCTTCTTGATTAAGATAATTTTTATATTTGTATTTAATTAATTCTTTCTTTCTGGTGTAACTCTACTGAACTCTAAATATGAAGAATTTGGGAAAAAAAAAGTGTATATCATCTGCCTTTACAAGCATATACAATCTTTTTCACCCCATCTTCTAACTTCTTTAATGTATAAAGCTTAGAAGAAGCAGTAACAGCAGTAGGTCCTGCTTCATTCCCCTTGAACTTTTAGTATGATCCTCAGTCTGAATATGCACTCATAGCTTCACCTCTAGTTTACACATCCAGTATTCGTAGGGATATCACCTTTTAAGATTTGCAGTCATAAGTATTTAATTTAGGTATGCCTGTGCAGAGTAAATGGTCTCTTGCACTTGCATTTGCATATTCCTCCAAACTCTGGGAGGAAAAATAATTCCTGTTTTGCAAATGGACAGAAAAAAAAAAGTGTAATATATTATGTGGACTATTTTGAGCATATTTATCAGGCAGAACTTTACAACACCCGCATTTTAGATTGCTCTACCCTTAGTATTTATCAGCCATGTGTCTCATCTCCCTAAATCATCCTTCCCAAGGGTGTGCTACGTGATCTGCCTGAGGTGGTAATTGCACAAATTATGATACCACGATGTATCAGGACAACAGGCAATAGCTGTAATCAGTGTGTAATAAAGTACTGATGCTTCCTATCTGCTAAGAGGATCAGTCTTCCGAATGAACAGGATCGAGTTTTCTACCCAGATTTCATGGATCTCGTTTGTCAAATCTCAAGTTAGAGGCAAGAGTTATACCTATATTTCAGTCCTATATCTTCAGTTCCAAAAAGTAACTTTGCCGTTCTTTGAAGTTTTTTAGTGGAGCAGCTTAAATATTTTGCTGAATTCCAAGCCGTCAATGATGAAATCTGCTACAGACAAAAAGCATCTTTGCACTATTCTGTGGTTAATAGCAGGATGCCCTTCTGATGGCAAGTGTTACTCCTTTCTTCAATCTTTGAAAGGCCTGGGATATGGCAGCATGCATCTCTGTTCTCCTTCTGTATTGGACTATATCCTAATTTAAATCCCTGCTGATGCCAGCTTTGTGGTGCATCTCAGATGCAGCATGTTGACCTAATCATTTAGCTGCACATCTCTTTCAGTGCTATGAGTAAGAATGTTTCATTTCCAATGGAAAATAATTTAGAGCATTTCATTAAAAACTCACTGTTCTCCAAATTCTGATCATTCTGGAAAGCCTTCAAACTCCAGTACAGGTCTTTCCCTTCTGGCTGACTTACTGAGATCTGTAAGATTTTTTTATATCCTATAAAACAAATGCATTTTCTCAGCTTGTGAGTCTCTAGCAGCATTTCACCTGTTCACCTCTGCTGAAAACCAGTGAGAAATGTCTTTGTGCTTTTCATGATGTTGTTGAACAGACTTCTGCCCAGAAGATCTTTGGGAGCTGCAGTGATTCACCTTGAAGTTTTCCTACAAGACATTTGTTGCATGTGGCTTTCCTGTGCCATTGTGTTTTAACAATATCCAGAGCGGCATTCTTTATGGATGTGCATCTTCCCCTAAAATCCTGTGTGTGGAACATTGGTGAGATTAGATCTCCAGGAACTGCACCATTCAACATGGCTGTAGCCATTTACTGAGCATGGAAGACAATATAAAAATCAGATCTCTAGAATAATTTCTGACTTCATTCCACTGTTATTAAGTGAGGGTTCATTTTTGCTAAATTATTTGTTTAGTCTTGCTCCATATTAGAGAAAGTCAATGAAATAATGTGTTATTTGACTGAAAGTGACATCTGGAGTTGTATTGTAACGTTTGGTTTTCTCCACAAACCAGCTTTTCCAGGAAGACTGATCCTTTCCTTGTACCCACAGGCTTTGAGGAGTCGCTGCCTCTGAGGTACTTGAAAGTATAACCTGGTGACATTATGGCTTAATAAATATATAGCTTTCCACTTTCACTGCCACTGACAGAAATACTCTTCAGATTTCCTTTACCTAACTTTTAGTATGCCTATCAGCACTGAACTGGTCTGTAGCTGCTCCCATAACAAGAGAATTTGTTCTCCTAATTCTAGCCACACTGTCTCTCAGGCATCAATTCATCACTTAAATTTGTCGTAAGTGCATTAAATAGAACACTGAAATTGTTCTTGTCAAATAATCTCCAAGAAGTATAGAGTATGACTCTGCTACATCCTTGGATTCTGCTCTGACATTTTACACTGTCAAAATAAAACAGACATTACCCTCCTCCCCAGTAAAAATTCTTTAAGCCATTAAATTACATTATCATTTATACATATTTTTATCTGCTCTATTTGCATGGCTATAGTTATGGATCTGTCAGTATTTTCACTATAAACCCCTATTTCCAGGGATTTAGACAGTAACTCTGCCTTAATAATTTGCTTCAGGCTAAAGCTTAAAATGCAAAGTCTCAGGCTGAGAATAGTATTTTTTTTTCTCCATTTTGAAAAGCAAATCATTTTGCCTGGTCTTAAGTATGGGAGCTGTAGTCGTGCCCGCAGGGAAGAGCTCCCTGGAGGGTGCTGGGGTGGGGTGTTCTCCCAGAGGCAGTAGGTGAACCTGCTTGACTGTATCCTCAACACCGAGTAGTTAAGTGCTCTGAGCCCTCCTGACTTTCCTAGGAACAAAAGGCATATCTATGAAATAATCTAAAGATTGAATACAGCTTGCAAAGATGTATGCCACGTAGATGTAAATGAGGTGGCTGGATAGTAGCAGCAGTGTAGCTCTGGCAATGCGGACCTCAGCACAGGTGTTTGGGTGCTTTTTTTTTTTTTAGCAGTGTTTCCAGATAGCTTTTGCTGCAACTGCTCAACCTTGGCTGTGCTTTGGCTCAGAAGTGGAAGCAATCCCTACAATCCCCACCTCTTGCCAGCTGCTATGGTAACAGAGTCTTGCCCTACTATTGGAAAAATCAGAGTTATCACCCCAAGAATGATGAGTGTGGCTTTGAAATGAGATGAGATTTGGGGTCTCTTTTTAAATATTTTTGGGAAATTATTTTTCTGCAGTTTCTAAGGCTTTCAGACATTTCAAGCTTATCTGGAAAACATACAGTCAACCTTTCCACTTTTGAGATGCTATTTTAATTTATTGTTATCGTTAAATGAAGTATGAATGAATCAGATGATTCTAGAAGCTGTGATGTTAAGAAAACTGTAAAAAATTGAAGAAAAATTATAAGTTGGCAGGAATAATTTAGATGCTTTCTGACACTTTACACATACTCTCTGTTTAATTTCTCTCTGTCCCCGTTTCTTTTTTTTTCTCTCTCTCGAAGTGCTGTAGACACAAGAACCTAAATTTCAGTTCATCACCAGAGCAATCAGATGGAGGGTGAATAAATTGATCATGAAAAGAGAAAGCTATTATTTGACTGATAATTTCTGGTAATCAGCAATAATGGGAACAGAAATAGAGAAAATTCTTGCTAATTACATCATTTTTTGTGTTCAAAATGTTAATGTTTTCGTGAGAGAGGCAACAACCGTTCAGAAGAAGAAAAGGGTGCATTTCCTTAGAATATTTGTTGCAGGTGGCTATTGTTTCAATGAGGTTTATTTCTTTGTATCTCTCATGTTAATTATTTAAAATGATCCCTTATCGCAAAGATGTCTAGAAAAAATATTTTTGCTGTGAAGTTTAAAAAATGGGAGCTAAGGTAATGAAATAACTGTGAGAAATAAGGAAATAAGATTAGAATTGACCTTGCTGCTATGAGGACTCCTCAGCTCGAGTGGAGGGGGAGGGGAAAAATCAAAGATGTTAACCTTATTCTCTTTTTTCCCTTGCCTGCAGAAGGCCTCTTGGCACACACATCACATCTAATCTTATTTTTCTTTCTTGTATGTATTGCATTAACCTCAGTTTGCATTTGGCTTGTTTTCTGCCTTGAAAAAATGATGTGTGGGGAGCTGTACCTTCCATTTGGCAGTCTCTAGTGATTTGGATCTTAATTTTCACCAACGAATAATTTGGTTGGAGGGTAGGTCAACTGGCCTCCAAGCTTACTTAAAATTGGTTTTGAAAATGTACCATATGCATCTGTTGACAAAAGAGCCTGTCTGTACCCTGACTAAAAGGCAAGAAGTCTGTAGCAGACTCCTCCAGGTATCAGGATGGCACCTGTGGCAGCTGGCAAAATAATCTTGAGCTGTAGCACCACATGCTGTGTTTTGCCATGTTCTATTAGCCCGTGGAGCACTAAAATGGTCTCTTAGAAACGTATACTGATCTCAGAACTGCGTTGTGTTTGGCTGAGACATTGCACTTATTTGCAAGTAGGCCCATCAGCAGTTGTTTGGAAAGCAGCTGATTCTGCGAGACATCTGGGGGCATCAGTGTACCTTCTTGTCTCTGTAGTCACTCTTGCTGAATAATTGGCTGGTTCTTCAGGTTTTTGTTATTAATTCTGTCTACAGATAGCGTCCTACAGAAAAAGTTCTGTGATCTCATGTGTGCTGAATACGATCTTGCTGTTTGTCCACTGATGCAGTGGGAAGGAATAGAACTTACACCTTAACTATTGCACAAGGCATATATATGTGCTTGTTCATCCAGAAAGGACACAGAGCAAGTACTTTGGGGAATCTTGTTATATTGTAAATGCATGAAGAAGTGGCAAAGTCAAAATCAAAATTAAGCTGAGTTCTGCCTTTTGGCAGCAGGACTGAGGGTCAGGAAAGATGCTTTCTTGTTCCTAACAAAGTAATAACCTGCAGATGTGCTACCGTAACAGAAGAGCCAAGAATGCAGACCTGAGAAGACTAACCAAGAAAAATACTGTTGTGAACTTTCTGAAATTTGCTGGAAATATCAAAACAACTGGGAATGTTGTTTCTAAATGCTATGTGCGTAAGGGCTTCTGCTGAGATCAGTTGTTATTGTGACTATCTTTTCCTGAAAAGAAAAAAGAAGCCTGTACTCCCTTACTGAAAATCCTGTAGGGCTGAACTCTTGTTTTTCAGACCTGCTGAGGTATGGTATTTTTGAGTACTTTCTTTGCTGCTGCCTATTGATTAAGTAATCAATAATTGACAACAAGAAGCTTCTTTTCCCATAATATTTGTGATAGAGAACATATGCTTTTTCATCCACAATGGAAAGCATTAACACAGACTTCACTCCATACACGTCTTCCTAATTAGACAAAGTGCATCCAGCTCTGTGTGATTGTGCAGTCTCTTATTTCTCAACATTTAGTTGAGGTCAAGAAAAGAACCTAGCATATGAATAAGTGTCATTTCATTCACATTTTTCCTAAAATGATGTTCAGAATTTTCTTTAAAATGCAGTTTCAGCTTAGGTAAAATAAACATTTAATGCATTTCTATTAGGCTTGTGTAAAACAAACAAACAAACAAAAAAACCCTCTTTATTTCTAGCTTTACAACTGCTCTTTTCAATTGGAATAGTTTCTTTGTTTCCCCTACCACCATCACATAGAATTCTGCAAGAATTCAGTGGTCTTGAAGTAATTCTGTCAAGGAGTCCTGCTTACGAAGAACTGTATGGTTGCATATCTCTGCATTCCTGTTAAGAATTTTGAGAAATGTAAATAATGATCCACATCATTTTGTGAAGAGTGGGAAACCTTCTGTCAGAGTTCCCCTAGCTACTGGGGTGAAAACTATATGATCCAACCGTATACAAACCATTGCAGTAACACATCAATTATAGATGAATGCTGTGATTCCACATTCTGTAGCAGTCAGGTGCTGCATGTGTTTCTTTCTTCCATCCTTACCTATTCTCTTACAAAATAAAATATAGAGTTTCAGTATAACCACTCTCTTTTAGGTTTTTTATATAAATATGTCTAGTAGATGCTAACTACTGTCAACACCTTTACATATGATCTTCTCTTGAAGGAAGTGCAGATGTCTTTTTTTGTTTCTTTACAGAACTTTCCTGAATGTTTTTTTGGGAGACATCAAAACTATTTCTAGTTAGAGCTGACAGCATACACACCTGCTGCATCTTTTTGTTTTGTAGCCTGTTTTTTTCTTTCAAAGTTATGCAAGAAACTGTGTGGCCTTCCCTAAAGCCTTCATGCAGAGACATAACATTGGTTTTGTATTAGTGATATATTAACATGTGCAGGTGTTTTAGAGAGCAGGATAGGAAGCCTTTTTCTTAAGAAGTGAAAAATGCACCATGGATTAAATTCAGTCATTTCATTTCTACGTGAATGTGCATGCATGCCTGCCTAGTGGTGACTTCATTAGTCAGTTATCAGAGAGCTGCAACTCATGCTCTGGTAGTATTTAACTGCAATGCAGATATATGAATTAAGTAAGATTTAATTCAAATTTAATTGGCAATTAGGAAAGAAAGTTTTGAGATCATTTCTGCTTTTTTATTTTACCTTCTGGGCAATGCTATACTGTTAAATCCTATATAGGATTATTTTCAAGTAAGTTGAAATAGAAGAACAGGAGATATATGGAGAATGAACTTTGAATGATTTGAAGTAACCCATTTATTCTGTCTCCTTCATCACAAGTGCATATACTCTTCTAAAAAATAAAAATAAAAACGATACACACTATATTGTTTACCACCATAAAAGTAAAGACTGAAGTTTGATCATAAAATGTACTTCTACATCAAGAAACCTGACAGAAGAAATCAATAAAAAATAATTGCTTGTCTTGTTTTTTTCCAAAATAATACTCGGCGAAAATATGATAACACATCTTGAAGGCAGGTCAGGAAGGGCAAGTTTAGCTGAACAGAGGCATCGTATGAACAAAGCGTGTGACTAATCCATATATTCCTTTATTGTCTGGACACAGTCTTTCTTTCTCTGCTGGATCAAATTCAAACATCTTTTAACATTTTGTTTACCCAGCCGTTCCTACTGCCAATGTTTGTCACCACTGAATTAGCAGGATGTCAGTGGCATGCCAAAATGCAGCAAGGTTGAGAATGTTTATTTCTGTTGTCGTGTGCTTGTGCTCCCATGCATGTGCTGGGTGAATTCTGCTCTACTCTGCAGAGTATCATTCGTCAGTTGTGCTTCCACTCAGGGTGCTATTCCAACAGCAGTTGCTGCTAGTGCTCTGAGAAAGGAAAGGTTGCTGGTTCAGTGATTTCTTGTCCGCCCTCATACGAGTGCAGGCAAAGTGTTTGGGTGCTGCAGCCTCATGGCCGCATTACTTTGCTACCTTACCAGCCAACCTGCGCATCATCAGTTCTACTCTGTGTCATTTGGGTTCTCGCCTTTGATGCTGCCAGTAGTCCTACTTCTGAGCTTGCTGATGTCAGTCTACATCCAGTCTTCGTGAGTGGGTCCAAAATGGCTGTCTGAGCCCCACCTGCAGGCAATTAGAAGCAATGATGTGCGCTGCTAATTTATCCTCTACATGGTAGCTTCCGCTAACTTTGGAAATTACTAGTGAAGCATTTGTAGTTTGCCAACATTCCAAGAAGGGACAGGTGTGACTTCTGTGGTAGAAATGACTGCAGGTAGCAAAATATCCAAAGGTAGATTAGAAATTTTTTTTCATCACTTGTTATGGGTTTTGCTGAGACCTAATGCACGTGCTAGAAGTAAGGTTTTCTTTTTCTTTGGCATAGCTCTACATTTTTGTCAACATCTGTGAATTATGGGCATCGTATATGACACAAGAATGCAAAGCAGGACGCAGCATGCAAGAATGGCAGGGTGCTACATTTGCTATCTTTACCAAATTCATCACTGCTCTCTCTCTATTGTTTTCACCATTGTGTCTTGAGAAACAATTGCTTCTTCCTGTGGAAACAGGTATATTAAGGGAAGCTCCAGGCTCTATGCAGTGTATGATGTTTGAAGTTTAATTTAGACTGGGAGAAATGAAATACCGCAAAAGAAAACTTGTGGTTTTTTTCATCTATTGCAGGACTCTAAACTATATTAACTTTATGCAATGACTTTCGCTCAGCCTATGGATTCATTTTGTGGAATTGGTAACACTGAACCTACCTAGGAAATAGCTATAGAAAGTCATCAGTGATGCAGTCACCTTACTACGTCTGGCTTCCCAGGATAATGATTAACTATTCATATTTTTCAACATTTCTTTATTTGTACTAGAACTCAGATTCCAGAGGTGCTAAATCTTTTTTGCAAATTTACAGCTGTTTTTAGATAAAAGTATATTAAATCTACAGGTTTGGTTTTGTTTTGTTTTACCAGGGGATACAGGTCTTCTGGCATTCTATATCTCCCTTGCCTTAATGATATGTTATCATCCTCATTTTGACAACTGGGACTTAAAGAGAGGAAAGGTCATACTCGAAATATGTGGCAGCCCATTCAAATGGGACCATTATCATCTGAACATCAGTGCAGCACTCTGGCTATGAGACCCTCTTCCCCCATTACGTAGCAGCATGCAGATTTCTCATGGCTTGTTGGGGAAAGGGTCAAGAACGCAAAGCTACTAAAGATTTCTGTAATAGTGGTAAGCAGATATTTTATTTTATTTTATTTCAGTGAGGATTAAGCTCTGTACAGAGCTGAAGAATCCTGCAGAGCTTTAATTACTCAGCACTGGAAAAGCTTAATTTTGCTGAATAGAGTCTTTCATGATTTAGCATGTTTCTGATGTGCCCTTGAAACATCACTCACAGAAGACAAATAGTCAAAAACAAAATTGCAAATTTTACTGCACCTGCAGTGTGTTTTAATGACATTCTACAAAAGCACTGTGAACATGTCCTAAAATTAGCTAAAATATTCTGCATGTGATCCTGATATTTTAATTAAAACACCAGTGAAAGGAGTCAGTTAGCTCTGGATTTTATGGAATTACTGACAAGTAACTGCGGAGACAAATTCCTAGAGGAATGAAAAAAGAATTGAGAGAGTTACTTGTCATTATCTTTGGAAAATGTGTGATTGTAACACATTCCTGTAGTCTGCCTTCACTATTTTGAATGAGGTAGATTCAGTTCTGCTTTGCATTTGTGGGTCTTTTTTCAAATATTACTCAGTTGTGCCATTTCACAGAACGGGCTATAGAGGCTGGTCATTAGATCTTTTAAGATTAATATCCTGTCTGTTAGCAGAGAAAACAGAAATACAGAAATATAAAAGCACACCCTACTGTTTTCCTTTGAAAGGAAAAGCGTGATTAAGATTTATTTGGCTTTTGATTGGCATTCTTATGTTTTTGTAGGTTTATATCAACTGTTCCTTGGAATTTCAATCTCAGCGTATATTGTATGATCAGTTGATGAAATAATTGGAAAAAATTAACGAAGCAGCTTTTCAAAATTGTGTATCTGAACATCTGAAAAGCTTAAAGCTCAGTTTTCAGAAGCTAAATAAAAGCTAAATGGAAGGGGACGACTCTTCTTGAAAGAGAACAAAGTGACACTATAGACACTATTATGTTCTAAAAAATAATCTTTTACACTGAAAAGAAAATCTCTTCAGAGGTATAGGACGTACCACTTATGACAAAAGATTGGAAGGCAATTTAAAATTTCCCAAAAGGGCATGCACAAGCATATTCCAAACCTCAGAAAACTGGGATGATGCTGGGAGGTGCTTATCTATAGACTAAAGTTTTATTAAACTACGAGAAATAGAATGTACTAGACTAAATATAGAGCTGCATAAAATGTTCAGTGTTTCAATACTCGAAACAGAGCAAAGTTGTTGTGGCATTTTGTTTCATTGGTTTGTTTCTCTCAAGACCAGCTGTAGGGTCAGAGATGAGAAGTGCAGGGGAAATACATTCTTTGGGCTACTTCTTCCATTATCTCTGGATGAAGATGCCCTCGATTGTGGATAGATGTCATATCCACCTCTATCTGAAGATAAAGAAAACACTTTTTAGAAATATTTTAGGCTGAATAATGAGTGAACATGCAATATTTTTTTTTTCATATAACACGGAAGTAATGTCTTTGAGGTAGTACTGATGTTAAATCCTCAACAAAGTGTAGGAGTACCCATCTCAAAGATCTTTCCTGACTTTCTCAACTATAGATGCTTATCTACAATCATGAAAATGCTCCAAGTCGTTCTCTATTGACTCAAAATCTATATTTGCTGTTCCTCATGACTGTACCTCCACCAAGGGCACCAGATTTTCTTGCTAAAGTGAGCAAGGTGATCACCTCAGGTCTGCACAGAGGCCCAAAGCTGACCTGTATAAGAGACCTCATCTATTAGCTAGCATAGTCCATTACACTAACCCTTACTATGTCAATGTATTGTATGTGTCAATTTTGTTTTGCTGTTCCCTTCTGGTGTTCATTGCATGTAAGAGCAAGATCATGATAAAGTAATGTGAGGATTCTTTTTCCACCTGCACTTTCATCTCCATTTTCAGACCATTTTCTTTCTCTTCGCAATAATGACATCTATCTAGAGAAACCACTAGAATCCAGGTTTTTCTGTAAATCAGCCTCTGTATGTTGATCTTTAAGGTTTTACTCACCTTGAGATTTGTGTGACGAAGTTCAAAGGAGATAATATCTCCCACTCAAGAGGTAAATGTCTCTTGCTGAATATCCCTCTGCTTTCCACTCTGGTTAGCCTTATAGCTTTGTTTTTGTGAGCCACATGGCTGAGCCTCAGATGATGACATCAGGTGGAGTCCATCATGCATGCCTTGATGTCATTACTCTGTGGGAGGAGAGGGGAGCAGGAGGAGAATCATTTCAGACTGACACGGCAGCCAGCCAAGTGACATCTAGATTTGCCTTAAAAGAACCCTCCCACTGAGGACATTTTTAAAGTAAATGTGCATTTCTTTTCTTTCCAAAAAGCAAATATACCTTTGGGTGCCCATTGGCTTTTAATTCTTTATCCTATTATTATTATTATTATTATCCTTTCTTTTCTCTCTACAGGATCGTATTTTCTTCCCATCCTACTCCCTTGTAATTCTTACCTTCTTTCTAATTTGTTTGTCCCCTTTTCCCCATTCCCTTTCCTGTCCTCCTCCTCTCCCCTGGGCCCATGCTCCCAAATCCTCACTAATGTGCTCACAGACGTTCCTCCGTGAGGAATTCCTCTGCCTGCTCTGACATTCCTCTGCCCAGTCTTCTGCTACAAACTTGACGATGAAGGCAGTGACAGGCAGAGTGGACAGCTGGAGTTTGTCTGACATGACAGTGTTCCCTTGTGCCAAATATTAGTATTGCCACTGTGGCAGCAGCAGCACAGCCAAATGTAAAATACAGCCATAGTCTTTTCCTGAAATATGCCCTATATAAATTCCAGTCCTTGGCTGAGCAAAAAGTTGACTATATCTGATATCATCTTTTTTTCATGAACGTACACAATCTATATATACTTTTTATATCTGAGCTGCCTTCAAACCTTCACAGTCTAAGCAATAGCTCATAGACTCAAAGTAAAATGTATGTATTTAGTTTTTAAGTCCCAGTTGATAATCTTGTTAATTGTCAACTAATAACAGGGATGTCTGAACATTATTTAGCACAACCAGATATTACCTATCAATATTTACTCTAATCAGGAAAATGAGCTGAATTTGTCTTTGCAGGAAAAGATGTTTCACTTATCTTCTATAAAAATACTGACTGAACTACAATATTAAAAGTTGAGATGGTGTGGATTTTATTTGCCACTGATGTATTATGGGAATCTTATTTAACCCTTATGTTTCTTAGTTTGCGCAGATTCCAAAAGAGATTAGTAACTTCCTTCTCAACTAGGTTGTAAAAATTGACAATTGGTAACTTCTGGAGATAATGAGTACCATTAGATATACCCATAATTGCAATTGTCAGCTCTTAAAAAAATGGTATATGCATAATAATAATTAAAATAATATCCAGTTTCAGTAGATCAACTTAAAACTACAAGTGCTGTCAACCCCCCTACTTAAAACAAAAAATAATATTTGTCTTTGATAAAGCAGAATTTGAGATTCCCAAATGAAATCCCAAACATTCCAGATGGGAACACAGCACCTGACAAAAACTTCAGTGTCTTCTGTTGAAGCAGCTACTATTGCCCACCACTTACCACAGCTAAGTTCCAGCCTACATTTGGCAGTTTTGTATTATTTGGTATGACAATTCTTGTGTTCCAATTACAGAAAACAGCATTTGGTTATTCTCTCAATGTTAATATAAAGCAGATTTATTTTATAGAATCCCATCGTGCTGTAAAAATGGAATCTCCCACATTAATCAATCAAGCCCATGTAACAGGCAGAAGTTTTCACTTGAGATCAAAAAAGTTTTTCACAATTATTTTAGACAAATGTTGTGTTTTTCTTGTACCAATGTGAAATTTCCTGGATCTGTCACAGTTAATCTAAATTAATAAGTAAAATGCTAAAGCTTTATTGCCATAAAAAGATTTCCCTTTCCCCAGTGATAAGAACATTATGACATGTATTGATCTACTGAGGTGCTGGTAGTCAGTGAAAGATGGATCTCCCCATTTATTTTTTGTCCTTTTGCTATTATTATATTTATTGAGAATATGTCAGAACAATTGGCACAAAGGCTTGAGATGTTGATAAACTGAAAAGCCGTGCATATATTTGAAGTAGTAGTTGATCAATGTATATTAACTATGGTTATTTGGACAGGGAAATGTAACGCTTTCCAAATCTCCTCTTGGAAATAAATTTAATAGTCTATCTCACCTCCCATGTGTTTCCCAGTAATCGCCTTCAGTTATTTTTTCCCCAATTAATTACAGTCGTTTGGATGATGAACAGAGTTTCTCACGTGAGGATACGCAGTCAGAATACTGTTGGAAAAATTCTTTGAACAATGCAGACACCCTCAGATTATTTCTTAACAGATTCTTTTTTCCTGTGTTGTACTCATTTAAATGTGTATTAGGAGAATGTATTCCAAGCCAGTTTACAGCAAACTGGGAGCACCAGAAGGAAGATTTCATCCAATTTTTAGTGTGAGCTTCTAGCTATTCTAGAATCATTCCTTTTTTTTTTGGGTGGGGGGGGAGTTGGTGGTTTATGATTTCATTGACTGAAGGAGGAAAGCGCACAGGATTTCTACTGTGTTATTTTCTCTGCTGCAAGAGTATGTGTGCTCCCTTTCTCATTGCTCATTCACAATGCTTGTTTAGTGAACGCACAACAATGGCTATGCTTAGTGGCAGCAAAAGACTTTAATTGTAGTCATCCTAGACAACAACGAACATAAACTGTTCAACGTGAATTATGTTACAGCAGAGAGTATAGCTGAAAAATTATAAGGAATCAAACAGAAAATATTTGCTGGAGGGGAAAACTGGAAGCAGGCCAGATTGAAGGTTTCTGTAGTACATTTTCCTTAAGCCATACACCAACCATGCCACAGACATATCGAAGAACTGGAATTAACTGTTTAAGCAGGTCATGCTGATGGGGATAATTTTAAAGAATGCGTGCTGTTCATGTTTCAAAACAATTAAAAGAGGTATTGTTCGGAGGCGTATCATAATATATCTGCTAAAGTAAATGGCAATGCAGCCATCTCCTGACAGGCATGAATATGTGGTATGCGTAAATAAATAAGAGTGTAACGGTATTCTCATGGAAATTACCATATTACAGAGTATATCTTTTAAAAAAAAAATGTTCAAGATGTCAAAAGCATGTCACCCGCTATGTTTTTATAGTTTCCTTTGGGATATCTTGAAATCTCCCTGTTCTTAATGTATTCAGTTTTATGGAACATAAGCGACTGAGTCCATCTATCAGCTTTTGAATATCGAGTAATTTTTTTCATTTTCATGTCGTTAGAGCCCTGAATTTGTGTGATCAAGTTTATTCAGTTTGGACTTCAGTTGTTAAATGGACAAGGATTATGGAATTGATTTGCATGGAAATTAGAATTTGAAACCAAATGATTGATTATTTCATGTTGAAATCCTCCCTTTTAAAATTAGTATTCTCGCAGGACAACTCCTAACTGGATAAGGTTTTATCATTTCATAGAAGATAACAAGAGATATGTATGTAGGTAGGTTGGAATTTGCTGATCTTTTTCAAACGTTGTAGAATGGATAATGAGTCTGAATCAAAATAATTCTCCTTTGTTCTTTAAATGCTATGAAGACCTTATGATACATTCCTATATCGCTTCTAACTATAGCTGAGAATGAATAATATTTGCTTTTCTGTATCATATTAAAAATGTAATCTGATTTCCCATTTAAATATAGAATTAAAAATATTCCTCCCTCTTAGTATCATTGTGGCCAGATTAATTTCTTTATTAAAAGTCTCTGATAGCACTTGCCTACATTAAGTTGCATTGGGTTTTGTTTCTGCTAACGCTACCAATTCTTTATCTCCAGTGATAAAATATTCCTTTTCTCTTGCCTCCTTTTTTTCCCTGTTAAATGTTTCTTATTTAAAGAACTCACGAACTATGCCATTTATTTGAGACTTACCAGAATAAAGTTTAATTCTCAGCTCTACTACATGATCTGTTTATGACACTGAACAAGTTAGTCAGGCTCCCTGTATATTCTTCCCTATCTATAAAAAGTACATAATAGCACTTTACTAACTGGCAATTCTTAATGATGAAGGTATTAAAGATTACATGTACTTGTTCTGAGGTATAGATAGAACTTTTAAATAGATGCAGTTTTAATGTAGATTGAGAGCCATTTCCTTTCTTTATTTTACTGCTAATGTCTGAAAAAGTTTTCTCCAGGTGTCCTCAAAATGTTTGTGTTTTCAGAATTTGCTGCAAGTGATCATAGGTATCTGAGTGCCAGTAATGAAACTGACTAATTACTGAAATAAATTCCAGAGTCATTTTCACCAATTTATTCTCCATCTGAGGGAAGTCTGTACAGATAGATATCTTGTTATATTCAATAACCAGATTATTACTTCAATTTTTTATTTGGTTACTGAAGATAGGGAGTAGTTCAACAGTATTTTGCTACCCACCTCTCTGGTGATTTTCCTTTGGTTATTAAGGTAAATGACTACTTTTTTGCCTTTTGAGCTGCACCCAGGTCATCTAGCTTTCCAGTGATTTGAGTATCAATGAACTGGGTCTTTCTGACAGCCAGATCTTGATGGACTTCTCTAAGTCCCTCCAATGAGTTATTGGTATGTCACGCTATTTCTCCTAGCAATGGTATAGGACCTGATAGCAACTTGAATACCTATAAATAGATGGAGAGAATAGGTCTTAGAAATCTGTAGGTGGTATTGTATCATTTTGGCTCCTTCTGCCATTTCATGGAGCAGTGTGACAACTTAAAATAACTGAGTGCCAGTTTTGTGCCTCGAATATAAAATGTCATTCAGTGTTACAGTATCCATTTCAGCTATGAATACTACTACAGCAGCATTCCTAGTGCTGCTGATCCCAAAGGCTGTCAGAAGTAAAGCTCTTGTAAGTGACCAAATTTATCCAATTGTTGCCTTAAACAGGGAAATATAGTCTAGACAGTCTTCATCTTTGTCTTCAGTATTTCTGTGCATGTGGCGTGTGGTCTCATATGGTCCTTACAACAACTGCTTTGTCTTTCCATCACAAGTCAGGTAGCAAGTAAGAGTATAAAATCTTGCTCGTTACTTTATACTTTCCATGTAGTCATGGACTGATTTTTTTTTATATGCATGAGGAGTACTTGTGCATATAATGAATATACGGTACATTTGATGAGCTGGAACCTTGTGCTTCGTATGGTGTTTCAGCAAATCTAGTTGCTGTAATGCAAACAAAACGTTTCCTTGTTTTGACAGGCTGTGCATTGTTACCACAGAATTAACAGGCTTCTCCTGAAAAATGTGTTGTATTTCATCATAGAAAGCTGAAAGGCATTTTTTAACAAGCTAAAAGATATGGAACTGTGACATCATCCTTTTACTAGACTGCCTTGGCTGCACAGCTGTTAATCTGTGGGTGAAAGCTAGATGAGTGCTTCTCATCTGTTTTATCATTCTGATAAAATCAGATAGGGGAACTAGAGGTGTAAAACCAACAACTGTTGAGGATTACAATCCTCCTTTAAAATCAGATAGAGGGACTATTTTAGCTCTTAAAATATCCCACCCACATCATGACTCCTTTTTCCTGCAATTTCCATGAGTGTGTTTCTGGCTGCTTGGGTCTCTGCCATTGCTCTGGTCAGACAGGGTGCACTCTCACCAGTATCTCAGATGCAGTTCTTGCAGTGGAAGGTATAGCTAGTAAGGGAAGGTGCTAGAAGGGAGATGCTAAATTTTCCTACTTCACTGGGACAGGATTTTGAGTGCTTTCCTATTGTTCTATGGCATTTGAGAGCCTTGCCTGAGCTCTTGATAGTTTGAATTTGTAGGTAGTTACTAGTTGTAAAGGCTTTTTTCAGTTTGTCTAAAGTTTTCTTTTTCCTCCTGTGAATGCATTGATATCACTTGTAACTGTCAAACACTTTAGTTTTACTAAAGTGAGGATGGGAAGGGGTGAACCAAGAAATGTACAGTGTGTTTTTTTATCCTAAGAAATAATTAGTGGGTGAGAGAGTAGGGCTGTCATAAATTTTTATGCCTGTCTTAGAGCAAAATTGTTTGCCAGACAGTAAGGAAAAATAGCATTTAGAGGACACTTTGCCTTTTATATATATATATACTTTTATATATATATATACTTCTGCCTCAGATATTTTCAGGAGGTCCAAGTGCCTCACTTCTCTCCTCCCATTTCAGTAGTTTTGGACCTACCAAGAGCATCTTGTTTAATAAACGTTTTCTCAATCATAGGCAGATTTTTTGCAGAGCTGCAGTTCTCAAAGTATCTGTTTATGAAGCATATAAACATGTTAGTGATGATTTGTCTTCATTTTCTCTTGAGTTTTTTGTTTTTGTAGAGCAGAACAGAAACACTGCATTGTGGTGAAGTTGAGATGGTAGCTGACTCGCTTCCTTTTTCATCTTCCTGAGCTGTAATTTTGTGCTTACGTTTTCTGTTCAAGTTTGGCAAAGGCAGTTTGATTATGCACTTCATACTTTGTAATCCTGAGGTAATTTTATGGATCTTAACTCTGCCATGAATTTGGATTCAACGCTACCCTGGGCTGAATATTTAAATTGTCCAAAGAGTTCGAAAGATGACAGGATGGTCATTTTATCTCAAAAAAATGTAGGTAAAAACTAATGAAAGAAAACACAAGGCAGAGGCAAGAAGTGATTCACTCAGGTTGGACAAATTGGCTTTCAAAAGAAAAACTAATTACTCTGCAGAGCAATAATGCAGCAAGTTGCTGAGCAGTCTGACTAGAATCTAGAAAAGCCTTTTATTGTGTGCTTAATTTTGAATAGTTAAGTAGTGCTTTAGCTTTACAGGGAAAATTTGTGTATATGAAGTACAGCTGCATACAATCTTCATGTTATCAAGCTCTAAAACTTGCCCCAGTTCACTGAATTTTGTTCCATATCTCCTATGTGGTGATTCCACCTTGGTGTGATCTTGCATTTCATAGCACACATCAACTTGACTGCAGAAACTTCAATTTCCAGTGGCTCCTACCTAGGAGATTTTGGGATGCTCACATACAACATTCTCAGAATTAAGTTTATATCCTCTACAATAGCAACAGAATATTGCTCCATTTCACACACTCAAAAACCCTCTCTGTTCTACTCAGTGCAACAGATTTCAACTTTTCTTTTCAGGAAAAGAGGACTGCTCACTTAAGGGAAAGCTTCTTTTGATAAGTATATATATATATCAGCAATTAGCTGCTGTATGATGGCAGAAAACACACAGAAAAGTTTTGCATAATAAGATTTCAGGATAATATTTCTAAGACCTTAAGGCCAGATTCTAATTAGAGAATGACAAAGTTGTTCAGAAAATAAGACTATTACTATAAGAATCTTGCCGTAGTCAAACTACCATCAGCAAAGATGCTTAATTATCCACTGCATATAATAACTCCCTTGTGGAGCTATATGATAAGTAAAAAGGGCATTGAAGACAGAACTACTCAGAAAGACTTTGGCCTAAAAAGCAAGAGCACTGAAAGACTGTATAACAATGAAAACAGTTTGAAACAAGTTGCATCTTTCTAGCAGTATCTTTTTAGACCCTCTGTAAATAACAAAGCAGAGAAACAACGGGAAAAAAAATTGTGTGGGTTGGAGTTTTTTCTCTTTTACACAAGATTAATTGTGTTTCACTGCTCTATTCCTGATTTCCATCAGCACTAGAAAGAATGAAGTCAAGGGTTACCATTTCTTAAGCATTTCAGTGCAGATCCATGCAATTCTTTGAAAATAACAGTACCAAAGCAATGTTTGGGTAACAATACAACCCTTGAACTTTGATCTTCATCAAGGCAATTGACAAAGAAACAATAATGTCATAACGCTTTCAAAGCTTGCAACACTGAAGAATAAAACTGCTATCAGAAATCCACCCACAGAACAGTGACAAGTAATTTTCCTGACCTACCCATATGTTGTATATACTAAAGAGTAAAACTAGTTTGTATTTCTACCAACAATTCCCACCAGTTATAGCTGGAGTTGTTGGCTCCCTGTGCATTTTCACTGACATGGATAAAACACAGTGCGTAAGACAGAGAATATAATAATTTGGAACTCTCAAGTTACACCATAGTCATGATTTAAATTTATTTACATTCATTTAACTTGAAAAGTACTCTGAGAAATAGCCTACCTGGTCTGCATAAAGTCTACTGGTCTGCATAAGGTATAACTTAGGGCCTCTGTGTCCTACTGAGGCTTGAAGACATGACAGAAGGAAGATGTGGTCTTTTTGGGACTGAGTCGTTTTCAGACTGGCGATAGGCCATACATGGTGATACTGGCCCTGCTCACAAGGGGAAGAGCATCAAGATGCTTTGACTTGTCAAGACGATTAATTGCATACTAAGTGACAATGTACCAGTGTACCTGTCTGGCAGAGGGCTGGCTTGTGCTAGATATGTATCAGCCTGAGTGGTGAAACTATCCCGGGAACTGTATTTGTCCCCTACTTTTTTGTGGTAATTACCTTAAAGAAAAAGCTCAGGAATGCAAAACAGAACTCACTTCAGTAGCTGCACTTCCAGTGCCAAAAATCATGTTTATTGACTAACAAACCTATGGTGACAGCTGATTTTGAAGTTACAAGAACGATCTGTAGTAGATCAGCAGCCACAGGAGATTTTTCTAATTTTCTAATCAGCTTTAAGTTTTTTGTTAGTTTCTGTCTTGGATTTCTATTCATCACAACTGCAAAGTGCTTTAATGACCTTTTGAATTTTAGATTAATGAAATCTAAACTATATCTTAACCACCTTAAGTGAAATGATCAAACTTGCAAACACAAAGGTGTTGATAAATATGAAAGCAGGTAATGTTATGTGCACGATGCAGATCCATGGGTAGAAAAGGTGTACCTTAGCACAGGGTGTGAGAGGTTGAAGGTGTAGTGCTTTGAGAAACAATATTCCAAAGCATGTGTTTTCTGTTTAAAAACATTGTATGAAGTGTTATCTAGAATAAATGTCAGAGTGTATGAGTGCAGACAAAAACCTTATGAAAAGCAGGTAAAATTGAGGTAATGCTGAGTGATTTCTCCACAACGAGGTCCCCACATTTCTGTTCTACGCAGATCTATGTGTCAGTCTGCAGATCTGGAGAGGAGACATGGAAACTGCAAACATGAAACAAAATAAGTGGCATTCAGAGAAATATTGTGCTTTGAGGGGATGGTTCAAATGACATCCTGTGCGTCTTCGATTCTGGAAGAGTTAATTTAAATACAATTGTAATATTTATCATTCAATTTATAGCTATAATATCTGAAGTGTTTGGCTAATAAACAAACCAGAAATTTCATTCTAGTGTTCCAATTTAAAAAGACATTCTTAGAGATCGGAATTAGTTCTTAATGATTTTATTTCTTTTGTAAAGTAAAACATTCCAAAATTCATGGTGCATGTAATTTGTTGTGCATAGTTTGACAGGCTCCCACTAATTGCTGCACGTTCTCTGCAGAATAAATACCAGCTTTTGTGGCTCTGAAGCTGTGGCATTACTTTGGTTTGTATCGAACGTTCTAGGTGTCATTGTGAAATTACCATTCAGTTGCTGAAGGCTGGCTTGGGACAGCACAGCTGAGTTCTCTCTGCTTCTATCAACTTCAGCAGGAGCAGGGGTGATGTCAGCTGGGCCAGGTCAGGCTTTTTTTCCCTGCAGCACAGAAGGGGGGCTGCTTCTCACAAAGGTCTGGTGATGATTCTCTGGGTAAATGTTCTGCTGTGAAGGAAAACTTCCTTTCACACACATTTGCATACACTTACTGAACTTTATCTGAAAATACAAACCCAAGTTGATCTTTATGATGGAAAGACCTACATTTTGTATTTCTTTATTTATACTGCATGAGGGGAAAAAAAGAAGTGCTTCACACGTCACTTTTTAAACATAATTGAGGGCACTGGGTCCTTTATAAAATTAGCTTAAACATTCTGCTGATTTCTCTGTCTTACTTGTAATTTTGCACCATTATAACACATCCGTGCCATTGACAACTGTCTCGTTATCTTTATATGGTTGTCCCTGGACTTATTACTGAAATAGCAAGGTTAAAAATGAGCGTTGAAGCTTGTCTATGACTTGGTTGCCATTAAGTTTTATCAGTGCTATTTGTGTTTGAACCAACCAACACTGAAAGAGGCAGTAACTGTGCTAATCCTATTCAATGAAACGTAATTGCAGGGTCAGATTTAACATGTTTTATATCAGTTTGTTCATAGGGCCAAAAAAGCTTTTAGAAGTCCACAGTACTGCTACAGAATGCTACAGCATTTGACCTGCTAGCCAGTGGAGATGTAAAGGCCAACCCAGCCCATGCGCAACAAGAATTCTTAAATACAAATCCTTTTTTTTTTAATGTGCATGTTTGTGTGGATATTTTTTTGCACTGAAAAATAAGTATCCATGAAAAGTTTCCATCAAATGCTTTATTTAATAAACTTTCAAGTGTTAGAACACACAGACAACTCTCCTGTGATATGACTTCTCTCTGAAGTTCACTGCTTCTGTCCTCAGACAATCCTATGCTCTCATTAGAAGAACAAAGAAGGAAAAAAAAAAAAAAGAATAAAAAGAAAGAGCACTTAAAGATGAATTCTAAACTGAATTTCTTCCATATTCAGACCCCCACCAGGCAATGAATTTTGTAATAAAAATTTCTGAGGTCAGAGAAAACACAATGCAAAGGAAGATATCTGTTGGACTTTCTGTTAGCGCTGTGTACAGCACTATGTGGTTTTACATATATAAATTCATACTGCCTGATCACAAACTCTCATTGCTAGTGAATTTTGCTTCTACAGCACAGCCTGTGTTTCTTATTTTTAGAATTTGTATGTCCTATAATTACATGTTTCAGCATGAGGAGATCTGAGCCTGTTCGACAATGATGCTGGTTTATGTCTGTTTTGGGATCTGTACAAAATGTTGTGCTTGGGTTTGATGAAGGTCAAGTAAAACTAAGCAGGGTTGGTGGCTAAATTTCGTTATATTGAACTGCTGACAACATTGATGTACCATGTATTGATTATCAATTCTTAATGGGTCAGATATTGCTTTGGTGCAGACTTTTTCCTTTCGGAGAAATATGCGAAGTCCTTTTTCACGCTGCATTGTTACTTTGCTAGTGACTGGCTGTAGCAAAGCAAAACATCGTATTTTCCTGTGGCTGTACAACACTTGGGCTATGCATCTTTCTATCTTGTATCGCTTTGTCTGGTTTAGATAGTTAATTATTTGAGATTGCCAGAAATAACCACAAATCAAACAGCATTTACCTCTTCGATTAGTATGAAAGTGGTTGCCGTCACCTTCTCCTGAATTATTAAGCTAAGAGGTCACAAGAAACAAATGCAATAAAAAGCCATTTGCTTTAGGGTTAATAGCACATTGTAGAGATAATTGCATATTTTTCAAATATTCCCAGGAATTTCCTTCAGTAGCAAAATCATGCATGTGAATTTCAGCAAAGGAAAATTATAGGTAATTTCTGTTTGTTTTGCTTGTTTCTATAGTAACAATAGTAATTATTAATAAACAGAACACTTTGTTCTGGTAAGTCATGTTAGGAGAGCCTCTGAAATAAAAATAATTACTATAAGTAGGTCTCCAAGGAAGTTACTGAGTTCCATTTCATAACGCATCCCCCTGTCTGTTAGCAGGCAGTGTTATACAGCCCTCATCTTCACTTGGAACTGCTGCCATCAGTGGGGCTGCACTGGCTTCTATTGCTTATGGATATCAATAGCATGTTTTAAATATCCTGGAATGTATTTTGACCTACACACTTCTGCCTTCTTTTACTGTCTATTGATAATAGAAGTCTATTCTTAGATGTCTAAAGATATTAGAGCTCTAGGTAGATCTCATTTTGTGGCATTGAGATATATTGACTTTGTTCAAGGTTTGCTTTACTTAACATAAATTGCTGTGAATATCCCTTCTACAGAGGAGATAGAGACTCACTATTTAACTGTGTGTGAAAGCCTGAAACATTTAGTAAAAGTAGGTGACTCTGTAATTTATCAGGTATTGGCATACATGTTACTTAAATACTGTGACTAAAGAGATTAGCTCAAAGTTGTCATCAGAGCCACAGGCCCCACAGTAATTCTGGGCTGTCTCTTGCCATGAGGTTACTAGTTCTGGTTGCCAGTCTGCTTTATCCACTGGGCCAGCAGATCTAAACAAGGACTTCATTAACATTTTAGAGGACTGTATCCCGCAGTGTATTCTCCATCTTTGTTTTCTTTACCACCAACTTTAGCACTGCTAATTATTAGAGATATGTTTCCCTTGTCCTTCCTGGAAGACAACCATAAATTTTGCAGGTTTTCAGGACAGGAATAAATGTGTCTTTAAGTCCAGAGAACTGGGGATAGAAGATCAGGAAGTACAGTTATGCTCTGGAGTCAAGTCTGTAACTGTAATGATAAAATAAATTTTCAGCATTAAAGTAAAAAAATGCCCTAGCAATTTGTATTTACATTATATTTATAGCATTATATTTATATCACTTTAGCATTGTATATGCATGACTTTACAAAACAGGGTTTTGCAAACATGGGAGGCAGATCTTGGAAGGGAAGTCTGCTTTGAGCCTGGCTCGTGTATCAGTAATAGAATTGTTAACTGTGTTTTGCTTATGGAATTGTTTATAGCTTCTGACACAATATCAAGTACTTTGATAACAAATGTATAAATTTGTTTATCAGGATGGTAAGTGGGAAAACTTTTTCTGCAGAAATAATAGCAGTTCTAAACAAATTCATTCATGTAAAGTTTCCTTGGCAGATTCTTAGCTGAAGTCTGTGCTTCTGCTGCAGTGAATGAATCTGTGCCACTTTACAGTCTCTCGGACTTTGGTCCCATGAGTCCATTTTATAGTCACTTTTGGACTATAATTGTATTTTAAAGTGTGAGGAAGGATATATTATATGACATTTTCTTCTATCCCTTTAGAAGGATCCCAGTATAATGGTGGCAACAGAAAAAAAAATCACTCAGGCAGCTTCCTAAATTGCAGAAAGGAAGGATAGGAGCAGTTTTTATATAAAAGTATTGGTAAATTGTTAGACAAAGTAACAGTGGAAGAAATGAAAAAGTGTGCTAATTTGCACAGCTTTACCAATTAGTCTATGTTTGTGTGCAACACACATGCATAATTCCTTTGGTAGTATGTGCAAAGTCGTCTTTTTGCACAGGAAGCTGCCAGCTTTGGCAAAAACTCTGTGGGCTTTGGGTAACACTTTGCATTATACACACTTAACTGTACCCAACTGCGCACACATCAAAGACCTTACTTTTCTATCTAACAGAAAAATTACTTTGAAAGAGACATAGTCATCCTTCTTGGATATATATGAAGATGAAGATAACGTCAAGCAGTCTGGTATATTCACTTATGAATAATTCATCCTGCTGCACACAGTTATTTTTTATTATTATTATTATTAATTATGTGTGTATTGCTGGAAAAGACAGGAAGGCAGTAACCGCTGCCTCATGAGAGATGCTTGATGTTTGGAATTTGGTTAGACCAAGATGTGTGATATGAGGAAAGGGAGAAAGACAGTGATAAATTGATCACAAGACACAATGGCTTTAATAATGTTGATGGGGAGAAATATCATTTGTTTGAGATGATAGCCTTAGGAAAGCAGGCTACTGCTGGTTCTCTTGCAGGGGCTCAGTTCTTCGTTGCTTTCTGTGAGCTATATATACTCAGTGTAGACTTGCATGCATTTGAGCATATCTGGCATGGACCTGCAAAAAAAACCCTTGATTTGGACATAGGATCTGAATTATGCCAGTTTGCTTGGGAAAAGGGCAAGAAGTGTTTTCTGTTTTAAACCAGATTTCCAAAAGAATGTGCATGAGCCCAGGAGTAGCACAGTTTGGAAAGCTCGACTGCAGTGTTCTTGATACCACATTATTTAACAGTCTGGGGAAAGAAAAAAAAAAAGAAGAAAGAAATGTGTAGAAACACAAAACAAAGATACACAAAAGGATCTTTACAACAATAAATTACTCTCAGACAACATCTCACTTTCATATCCCGCATGCAATTCAGAGATATCACAAAATCCTGGCTGAAATTACATCAAATGTAATGCTTGTGATCTATTTTTATTCTAGCTTAAAGAAAATCTTTGCATTTCATGACAGAGCTGAGTCAAGTCATAATAACTATTAATCTCCACAGAGATACTTACAGTACCTATTTTCTGTGTTTAGACTTTTAGGAAAATGTGTAAGGAAATAAACTGATCTTAGTGCTGATGAAAAGTTATTAATCTGGAATCCGTCATTATGCAGTAAAAGCATAGCAGAGGAGTTATCCTTTGGGCATCTTCATATTTTTTCCTCATGACACATAAGAATAATTGAAAACTTTTGCAAATGTAGCTAAAAAAAATCAACACAATATTTCAGTGTTATTTTGCCACTTTGTGTCTACTTTTACTGTTATTCTAGGCATTAGAACTCCCTATCCTTTAGGTATGACACTGACTGTAACCACAATGCTGGTAATCTCTATAAAACAGCATGGACCCTCACCTAAGTGCAGGCTCACAATGCTGGGAGCATGAAAGACAAAATCTGATAACCTGGGCTGCTGCTTAGGGAACTCTGTTACAGTCACCTGTGATCAGAGTTAGACTGATACAGCGAGAGGTCACTCTGACTTCTGACTTCCCTTTTCTTCCAGTTCAGTTCAGCAAGGCTGGCAGCTGGCTGTTCAGTTACTCAAACACTCGCAAGTGTACAGAGCCCAGCACAACTTGGAGATGACCCACTTCTGTGCTGTGTCGTTCTTCACTCCACAAGGACACCCAGAGATTGCTTTTGACAGAGGTACGTCCCCTCGTACATACAGATAGGAAAATATCTGTGCCTGTATTAGATAATTTTCAGAGAATTAAATTTGAGTTGTTATTGGCTAAGCCAGATCTACGCTATGATTTTTCAGGTTACAGACCAAGTACTATTTAACGCTGTTTATCCTAGTCATAAAGAAGTTTTAAGTTGAGCTAAAATCGGTTGTGGTTATTTGTGTTCCCTATGAGTCTGCGTCCCAAATTCAGCACTCTGAATTGTTGTTTTTCTTCACTCCCCCTTCCCTACCTCTCTACCTTTTCTTTTCATGACCCACGTTCAAGAAATTTAAATTTAGCACCATGTGCAAACAATGTATTTAATTTTCCTTTTTTCTTCATAAGGAAAGTGTAGTATTTAGTTTTGTGTCTGAAAATGTTCTGACTGCTGAATGGACGAAAGCTTAAAATTTGCCTCAGTCTATCAACAGGGAAAATAGTACTTTTGCATCCCAACAAGCTAGGTGTTAAAACCATCTCCAGATTCATTAAAAGCATACTGTGGAAATAATTTTCTAGTGGGTGATATAATGAATGTGCAAGGCATTTTTACAGCATGCAGGAGGCTATAAATTTTTAGAGAGCTTTTTATTATTGTTTCTGTGCTGTAAGTCATATTTTGCTATATGTCATAAAGGTTTGAAAACAGAGAACGCTTTGTAATTACTCAAGAAAAAAATGACTCATTACATCTTAAATTCAGATAACAAAAGAAATGCAGTGTTTGTGTAGGTTGTTTACTAGTTCTGCTCATTCCAATGGGCCTAGGCCAAGGGCAAACAGTTATAAAACTGTAGCTGTGTAAAACATCCTTTGCTGTTTGAGTGTACGCAAACAATAACAGAATCCAACTGAAAGTGATGGCTGATGGGATTCAAGGTGAAAATGTCCTTTGTAAGGATGTAGCTTACATAGTAAGGTGTCTACTTTTTCTTTTGTTAGAAGAGCTCTGCATATATTTTTGCTTTAGCAACATGGTCACTTCCTTTTTCTCCCACAGAAATAATTAAACATGTGTGCACTAGGTCTTTTTACTTTTTTAAATAAAGCATTTCCTTCTTTACACTCTTTATTAGCTAGAAAATTAATTAGGAAAACTACAAAAGAATATGCAAAATACACGCAGTAAGAATCCTTTATGTTGGTAGCCATGAGGATAGCCCATTGGTTAGCAGTGATTAGTATGTTTGCCTCTCTATTGTGCCATGTGGCTCTTATTCCAGCCTTGAAAACAAAGTGAGAAGTAGAAAGGAACTTATTTCATACCAGTAGCAGAAGACAGTCACCTACAAAGTATTCAGAAAGCATTGTAGTGTCAATATCAGCGAAAGGCTGCTGGTTTAGGTTCTGATGCTGGCTGTCCTCTTTGATTGCCATCTCCTGGAGATATGGCAAAATGAAACTCTCCTGTTTTGGGTTGGGTTGCATCATCTGTTCACACATGGACTAGATCTCTCTTGGTTTTATTTTATTATGTGTAAACTGGAGATGTTTTAGTGCTCTTCATTGCTAGAAGAGCAGATCAGTGTATTCAGTGCGGTAAATTTAAGAGCCATACTACTGAAAAATCTGCTGGCACTTATGGTGTGGGTTAGGAAGAGTAGTACTTAGAAATTACAGGGAGAAGTGTGGCATTTCCAAGGATGTATTAGCTTGAGACTGAAAGGGATAGCATACACATCACAATTCATTTAAATACCATTTTCCTTGGAGTGAGATTGTATGAATTGTATGCACTTAGTCTGATTTTGTTCACTCTCTAAGGTGTTTGTTTACATCTTTACTCTGATATCTGAATACATTGGCCTTTGTTTTCAAAGTGCTGTTATGTTTTTGGAAGTTTTAGTCTTGGGGAGAATTATTACTTTAAAAGTCACAGAGAAATTTCAGAGCCAGAGTGAAATGCTTATAACAAATTTCAGTGGAAAATAGAACACAAATCTGTTATTTGTTAAAAATAGTATATTATATCATGTCCATGACCCTTGGTTTCACCATCTGCAGTAAACATCATTTCCAAACTTTAATTTCTGTAAAACATAAAACGTTTGAAGTAGTTGTAGTAATATTTCCAAACACGTCGCTGCTTGTCACAGCAGTTCTAAGCCTACACGAGAGTAAGGGACGCTGACACACTTTGCATGTCAGAATAGCTGTCGTAATGCCTAATGAGCTGATCTGTTCCTCAGCAGTAGGGCTTGAGAACAGCAGGAAGCTCCTTCCCTGTGAAAAATGATAGTATTAGCCCTTGGAGTGTAGAAAAGTGAAAATGAGCCCAGCCTTAAACACTTTGTTAATGTATGTTGATACAAATGAACCGCGGAGAGCCTTATTCTGCCTTCACATCTGGAACTTTGAAACTTTTTTAAATCTTGGTTTTCTACTTTACTCCTAAAAGCAAGAGAGAAAGATCTTGGTGCTGCAACTGTTAAGTTCCTGTCAGTGATGGACTTGACAGTCTGGCCAACTGAGAATATTTGTCCAAATGATTTTGTATTATCTACTGAAGAATAAAGAAGCAGTAGATGAGGAAGAAGTAGCAAGAAAAATATTAACAGATAAAGAAATAGAAAAAAAAAAACGGTTGTGAATAATCCCAAATCTTGTCAGATAAGAACCTATATAAATAATCTTATTCCAGTGATAATCAGGTTTCTTGAGGAGTGAGAATTCCAGAATCACCAAGTTTGCACATGATGAATTCTAGAATGTGATAGCATGCTACTATCCTCATCCGACAATACTGATTCCTTTTTAAAAATTACTATTATTTTTTATATTGCAGCATAAAGGAAGCCTTAATTGAATGTGCACTGGAAATACTTTAAATCAAAGTAAGCAAGAATAGAATGATGGATTTTTTTCTAATGGATTTGGTTAGGGTTTTTTTTGGCAGAAGCAGTGTATTTGCATGCATCCACATAGCCGTCTACTTACAGTGCAGAAAGTTATCGTTATACGCAATGGAACATCAAACAACTGTTTCACTAATGGTCCCATTATGAGAAAGCACAGTGCCATTAGAATAACAGCGCGTTGTTACTATAGATACCTGATTTCTATACAACACTCAGGTTTTAATATATTTACATATATCTGTGTATATATTATGTATATATGGGTGAGTATAAATGTGTATGAATGTATATGTAGAAACTTATATGAATGTATATGTAGGTACATTCTTCATTCCTTTAAGAAAGATCTTGCCTTTTTAAGTATTTAGCATGCTTTGGTAGACGTTGTTATCTGAAGGATGTTAGAGACTCTGAATTTGAATGGTTTGAATTCGATGAAAGTGTTGTAAATGCAAATGTTCAAGAAAATAACTTTGTAATTCATCTTATCTAACAGGCAACATATTTACTAAAGACTCTCAGATTTGTCTGGTTTGTTTTACACATTTGCATGGTAATATTTGCATGCTGAGAGAGGGGGTTTGAAGGAGATCAGGTTTGGGTGTGATCGCCTTAGTTCAAGCGCAGAAAATTGTTTTAAATGTGCCAGAAAATGAAAGCTATGAATAATTACCATTCTTCTCCTTAGTTCTACTCAGATAATGTGTATTCAAAGCATCTCACAAATGATAATTGGTTCTCACAATTTGTATAAGCTAGAGAGACATAAGAATAGCATTTCCCTTGCCATATTGTTTAAAAAAAAAAAGAAGTTTGGAGAAAACAATGTCAAGCACTATGTTTATTGCTTAAAGTAAGGGGCAGAGAGCAGAGAGGTTGTCAGACTGAAGAACTCTTATGTCTGACTTGAGGAAGACAAGATGGCTGATGGTTTCAGGTGTGCATCATGCAGTAATGTTTGGATTTTTCTTTTGGGTTTATTGGTTTGTTGGCTTACAAATATTTTTAAGATGTTGCTGTATTTAGAGATTAAAAGCACATCACTAAGTACCAGCATGTCACATATTGGCATAAAAAAAATCTGGCTTCAGTAAGCCAGTTGGACCAGACCTTACTCATTAACTTGGTAACAGCTGCATCAGCATAAGAGAGGAGAATTTCTCCTCCAGCTAATGAGAAAGCAGTGTAGTCCAAACAGTCTATATTTTAGTATATATTTTATGTTGTACTATATATTTACTAGAATCCTAAGTTTCTTGCCTTTGAAACTTATTTACTTCATATTTTTGCTGAGATTTTCTTCTGTATTTTCCAAAAAAATGCTATAAAAATGATGTGGCACCTTCTAACATGAAATATAGACACTGCACAGCTGATGTCTGGAACATGCAGAGATTTAAGTTCTCTCATTTCTCTGACCTTGAAGTCATTTTGTTTTTGTGCTGTCAGTTGGAGTATAGTCTGCGAGATGCTGAGCATCTCTGGCAAGCTCCCTCTACTTGACTAGAGATAGAGCTTTGCAGGATTAGCCCCTTCAGTTCATTTTCTTGTGAAAATACTCTACCAATAACAAAATGCACAAATATTGGATTTTAGCTGAAAAACTTATTCTACTTCTTCTCCACTTAAGTCAGAGAAAGATAGGGAAAGGAGAAGCTCTGAAGACATATCAAAGCAGCGAATTTTCTCTTGAACACAGCTGGATGGTGATGAATTGTGTAGTAGTTTTGTGATGTCAGCAAAAGCCACTTAGAGATACAACTGTTATCGAGTTCCTTGGAGAGAAGGGCTGGAGGAGGGTGAGCATTCCTTCCTGGGTATCAGCATAGGACACCAAATTGCAAGTTTGTTTTTCATTTGGAAAGAACAGAGAAGGAAAATGGAAGAACGTGGAAGAACAGAGAGAAAAAATGTGGTGTGTCATTAAATTCAAATCTTTATTTTTGCAGGCTAAAAATTATAGTATTAATGCAGGCATCTCATTTTGCTCTGACTTTAAACCATTTCTTTTCAGAAGAAATACAGGAGCTCAGAAATTACAAGTAACAATTACTCTTTAGGCTGTACTGTAACCCAAAGTTACATAGGAAAGGAGAACAAGCATTCCATCATACTTACCTGTACAAAAATTGCAGATTATTTGTTTATAGCTCATTATGCCTCCATGATCTGTATCACTGCTGAAATTTGGAGAACCGAAAAATGAGAGGCACCGTATCATCCTAGTTTAAAATTTGGATGCTAGCTAAAATTAAAGATAAGTGTTTGTCTTCCTGAGATTTTCTTTCACTCTTTTCTAAATGCTGCCATCTCACACAAAATAGGGTTCTGTTTGGATTAATACATTTGAAATTAAGTTGATTTATCACCAATTTTCTCCTCATTTAAACAGCGACCTGCAAGTTTTTCTCCAGGGATCAAACAGGATCAGAGAAATTATGTGCTGTTCGAGTTGTTCACTGAAGCAGAATCCCTCACAAACATGTGCATATGGTGCTGGGCGCTTTAGGGATCAAGCTAATACGTTTACCTTGTTGTACATTTTTCTTCTCATCTTGAACTTGCACGTTCTCCTTACTAGGAATTAAAAATAAGTAAAGAAATAAAAAGCTACAACAACCTACTAATAATTGCTCAGCTGCAGAAATAATATATTCTTTCTTACTCTCTTGTTCAAGTCACAGCCCTGAAAGCACGTAATGTGCTAATGCTGGATGCATCTGTTTGGATACCCTGATCAGCTGCTTAAGGGCAGTTGGCAATTCTCCACCTCAAAATCGGGGGAAACTGGGCAGCAAAATTATCCTCCCTTAAGCTTTGAAATAATGGAAGTGTTTTCTCTTCATATAGTCAGTATTAAAATGCAAGCTATACTTAGGAAGTGTAGCCATATGTCATCTAAGAATGAGACAAAAAATAAATGAAAACCCTCATTTGTTCTCTGAGCAGCAGAATGAATGGGACGTGATTTCCTATAGCTTAGTACCTGCAGTCCCCTGAAGTCATTTCAGCTCCTCTGGTATTTTAAGTTCGCTGCTTTCCATTGAGTAAACCCATGTATAAGTGTAATGTCTGTTATCTGCTCTGCAGAAGCATCCTGTGCAGATGCTGTTACCTATAGCAACTTCCTGCTTCATGCCGACCTGTACATGTGTGTATTGCTCATAGACCTGTGCTCTTTTATCTTAGTTTTGATGGTAAATGATGGGAGCTAAATTTAAAAACTATTAGTATTTCTCAAACAGTTTAAGCAGCGTTAGTGCTAGTCCCACTTCTGCTGGTAGATGATTCCCCAGTCGTGAGCCATTCAGCATGTTCCCTCAAACCACCTATAGGAGGGGTCTGCCTCGGAATGGCTCAGTTTGCATAATTGCTGCGTGTATCATGACTGTGCTGGATGGCTTACTGTGTGCAGTCGCAGCAGGAAGTTCACTTGCTGCTTTGCTACCTGAAGTGATAATGCATGCCCGAAAGAATGATTTTAATGAAAATGTTTAGGATATCAAATTCCGCATCAGGAATGCCTAGAAAAGCACTTACCCAAGGAATAAGGGCAGCATAATGCACTTTTGCAGAAAATGTCAACGTTTAGAATTTCTCCAATGTCTTTTACTATGGGCAAATTAGCAACAACTAAAAAAATCACACAAAGGAAGCACAAATGTTATGTGTATTCAAAGCTGCAAGAAGCTTGTTTTCTTTAAGTTTGTTTAGTTAATATAATGAAATGGTATCAAACATTGCAAAGTGAGTATACTGATTTGATAATATGAATTATCAAAATCTACCGTAAAATATTTATTTCCCCTCCATTTGAAATATCTCCTCTGTAATCATAGGAAGGGATATTTCAAGTCTTGAAATTCCCTGCAGGCACAGAGCTAGATTTCTCAAGCGATTCCCTTGGCTTGGTGGCCTATCTGAAAGCTAAAATAAGCAGTCAGACTTACAAATGTCAGGCATGTGATCCATAGGAAGCATTTCATTCTAAGAGGTACGATGGTTTTTATACATTGGTGGGTTATATTTAGTATTAATAATACTACACAAAATCTCCCTATGGAACAAATAGAGTTTCACTATCCCACTCTTACTTGTGAATGACATTGTGGAGCCATCAAAGGTGCCTGCAGATTTCAAACCTTTATGCAGAGCAATATTGAGAGCTGATTCCAAGCTCTCTGGTGCCTGTAAGCATCTGGTGCTTCTGCCAGCTTTGGATCAAACTGTGCTATAGGATGTCTCTGCAGGTTAAGATGTAGAGGTTTACAACATAAACTGAAAAAGCTAACACTGACACGCTGCAGGGTAAAGATTATTGCAGCCAAGTGCCTCTCCAGTGCCTTCAACTCTCTCTACTATGTTTTGCTAATTATTTCAAGATGTAAGGAGATAAGAGGAAACAGGGAACGACACACTCTGTAGTTGGATTGAATTTGTGAGTGAAACTCGAAGAAGATATGAGATGTAGAGTTATTATATGAGAGAGAAGTTAGAAAATAAATTTAAAAAAGGATGAAAATGGCTGGTAAGGGTTAAGGTTAGTCTTAAAGCTAAAGATTCAAAACTGAATGAGGGAACTCATTAGGCTTTGAATAGGTCATCTCCTGCTTTCTGTGAAGAGAGCGGGGATGTTCCCTGGTGCTCCTGTCAAAGAATGCAAGTGGAAAGAAAATCATAGACAATGAAATAACAGTGAGAAAGCAGGCATAGCTATAGAAAAATATTTCTAACATTCAGAATTTTTTGTCACTTGGGTCAAGAGCCAAGGAAGAGGAGCATTGCCAAGAAATGTGCAGGCTCAATTTCAGACCTCAAACTGGGATTGCATTTTTTCTGATTTTTTTTAATAACTTTTTTTTTTTCCAGTGTGCAGGATTTTTAATGGCTGTTTTTTAAGATTCCGTGCCTCTCTTTCGGTTCTCTGTTGACAATATGCAGCATTGCAGAGCAAGGCAAACCACATGCATACCAAAAGAAGCTTAGGGAACTTGAAACCTAAGAGACTTCTACTGGTAATACCAGAAAGCTGAGATAGGCAATGTCAAGGATGTGGCAGCGGGAGGTGGAACTTCTCTCATGGGCTAATCCACTCCTCTGGCTCCTGACACATCGTTACAGAGAGACAGATAAAGCTATTCACAGTCTTGTGTTTTTGAGTCATGGCCTTGCTCTCTGAGCACAGCAAGCAACGTTTGTTGTGAAATATAAAGCATTTCCTATGGATTTCCAAGAGTAGGCAGCAGTGCTCTCAGCTCCATATCCCTGTTTGATGCATACAAGGAATTGCAAGGGAATTGCTTATTTCCATTCCTTATGGGTTTTATATTTTATATACATAAATATTTTATACTTATACTGTATTTATATTTTAAAAAGACTTTAAAAGGAGATAACAAAAGTGCTTTCTGGGTGCTGCTATGGGCTGCAGTGCATTCTTTAGAAGGCAGAAGAAGGTTGAGCAGGGAAGACCATGCTAGTTTATAGGTCATGAGAATTTGGTCCTAAAAAATGAGATTTAAACTGCTACTACTTTAACATATTTCAGTGGAGCTTGGAGTATATTCATTTTTATTCCTTATCTCAAATACCTTAAAAAGGAGGAGAACCCAACCTGAAATACTTCAATTTTTCATTCACTATTGTGGTCTGTATTTGCCAGTTGACAGATGTTAGTTTCACTGCCTTTCAGTCCTATTTTTTCCTGTACAGATGTGATTTACTAGATCATAAATCAGTCACTACTTTTGGAATTTCAGCTAACAGATGTCCTCTTTAGAGATTTTAATATAAACACTGTTAACCCACAGATTCTTTCTGACAAAATGCCAGTTGCATATAAGAATGCCAATTGGCATGAATGTAACTTGAACAGTTGACATATTACTAGATTTCTTTCTGAGTGAAATAGTGGATTTTTTCTTGTTGTTGTTGTGCTATTTTTTTAATAGAGAAGGCCTGGCTGTTTTAGTTCTATATTAGAGCCCCAGCTTGCAATATGTTGTTGCTTGCAATGATGTCATTAACTAGAAAACAGATGCACTCATGAGCATCAGAAATCAATCATTGCTGTTGGCACTTTAATAAACAGCTGCCTTCTTAAATGGTTTGGAATAAACACTGAACATCACCAGCTCTTTTTGAAGGAAGATCAGTAGGTTATAAAACCGCTGATTAGAGGGAGGGGGAACCTTGAAATTATAAACTCAGTGGTTGAAAACCTCTGATTGAGTTATTTTAAACTGTCAAAAGATTTACAGAAGAAAATAATTGCAAGATACTGGCTGCACAGTGGAATATCTGTCATATGGCCATTGGAGTAGTGCCTGGTGTATTTACATGAAATTCTTCTTCAGAAATGGATTTAATGTAGGGGATTCAATTGTATTAATAAGTCATTTATCAAACTTCAGTACAGCAGAATCTTATTGCTTCATTGTGCAGTTGAGAAGGAATTTGTTTAAAGTTATCAAAATTCCTTCCCTGGCTCTCAGATGCAAACTAAGAGAAAATGTGCTATCTTCCCTCTTTCAGGAGACTCTTCTGTATTCAGGGCCTTTTTATGACCTTTGTATGGGCCAAAGGATTTCGCTTTAAGATAGCAGCTGCAATTTAGTAAAAGTGCCTGGAAAGAGGTGATCAAATATCAAACAGTGGCACAGTGAAACAGCACATCACGTTTCTCATACAGCGCTCAGATTAGCTTCAACTCTACCTTGCTATGTAGCTTATCAACAGAAGAGATGTAAGAATAATTCTACAGCAAATGCTTCATATGGCTTAGTGACAAAGAGGAGAGATATGTTTCAATATATCCTGCTGTTGCCAGTAATCTGCTTGTTCTGGTCTCTGTCACTGACGGATGTGCTAGGTATAACGTCCTCCTCTACAGCTTCTGTGATTTTTATGTATGCTGTATTGTACAATCAGCTCGTAATCTGAACCCTTTCACAGTGGCTCTGGACCATAGTAGCATAGCTCCTGGTATTGTTGCAGAAAGTTCCTTGTATCTTTTCCCTATCCTTTGTCATAGTCCTGTAAAAATGTCTACAAAACAGATTAAAGCTGAGAAAAGGAGTTTATCTGAAACGGAGGTTATAAGCTGTGTGAGGCACAGGCACAGGTTTGTCATGTGCGTTTTGTGCAACGCTTTGCACTTTGAGTCTGTGATCTATGGCTATAGCTTTTGGGAACTAATACAGATGATGATAGTGATAAAATGGCATTCATGAAAGTCTTACTGGATCCTCTAGAAATGTTACTTATCTCACCCAGAGCACCCATATATAGCAGATCCATACTGCGCTCCAGTATGAAAAATACCTCCTCCAGCATGGTTACAAATGCTATTTGAAACCATAATCTTTGGTTCCAGAGTGCCATATTATTTTATATTTAAGTCTTGTTTCCAAATGGCTTGCAAAGGTTTACTGAACAATTATTCAGTGAAATCAACATCTGAGCCTATCCTTTTCCCCTGAGGTCCTAATCTCTCTCTCTCCCCCATCCCTGAGCATTTCACTGCGGCTGTTTCCTTCTTTTGCCTGTGCTGCCTGGGCTCTGCCAGAGGGATTTTTTCACTCAGATCTCATGTTACATAGTGCTGTAGTCCCTGGCAGATAGGAGAAGGAAAGTCCTTAGCATCTTGCTGCGTTGATCAAAACCAGCAGAAAGAACGATAAGAGATTCTAGATGCCAAACTCTAACAAGTTCTTATTGGTCATATATGAACTGAGATTTTAGGGGGTGACACTGGGCAGAATATAAGCCAAGAATATGAGATTTTGATAATATATTTCTGCTCTTGTTGGAAGTGTTAATATCTTTTGTTAGTTCAACCAGTAGTTAGGGAAGAAAAAAATAAGCAAGTGTTAAGGCCTATGAGATCTAACATGAAAAAGGACTTTTACATACCAGCAATATCCACTCTCCTTTTCTCACATTTAGTCTAATAAAAGAGCAGTACTTCTGTCAATAAGACTTGTCTGGCTACAGTACTAGCTGTGATGTTCTCCTTTTGGGGAGTTATTCGCACTTTTATTTCAGCATAGGAAGAAGCCTGGAGCCTATATGTGCTTGACTGAGTGCACAAGTCTGACAATACTCATACACGTACTGATTTTTTTGCCCATTGTTCATCTTGTGGACAACTTTGTACAAACATTAACAAACCAGGCAATACTTTATCTCACTGCAAACTTCTTCCACAACAAGAGTAATGACTCTAGAAAATTGCGGGCAAGTTCACCGGTGCCTTTGGCATCAGCTGTCATGAGAATGACAAAATCTTTGCTTCATTACTGCATAATTAACTATTTTATGTCTCACTCCACCTTCCCTACTAGAATGTCATATGAATGCCTTGTCTTTCAAACTCTGTCTCTATAAATATCTGATGTCTGGCTGTGGTATCTGTTCTGGTGGCAATCACCATCTTGGCTGACTTGCTACATGCCTCATTTATTCTCCAAGAACTTTCCAGTATATCTTAGAAATCCACTTAAATTCACAGTTTCTAGGTTTTATTAGCTGAAATACAAAAGAAGCTTATGCTCCCTTTTTGTTGCTGCTCAGACCTTGATGCTCACTAAAAGCAGCTCTCTAGTAAATGAGCAGTGTAGGGAGCTTACACTGAATTGTTATTAGCACAGCTGTGTGGTGTTATGGAAGATATAATTCAGCACTGCCTCAGATGAAAAATATTTTCAAAGAGAAGTTTCTCTTGCTGACTTAGAATCTCAGAGTCATAGAATGGTTTGGGTTGGAAGGGACATTTAAGATCATCTGGTTCCAACTCCCTGTTGTAGGCAGGGACCCCTCCCACTTGAGCAGGCTGCTCACAGCCCTGTCCAGCCTGGCCTTGAATGCTTCCAGGAAGGGGTATCCACAACTCACTGGGCAACCTGTTCCAGTGTCACTTCCAGGCACTTCTTTGGGTCAGTTTATGAAAATCAGGACTCTGAATTTCAGCTTGCTCAGAAGAACACAAGATTAATGAACTGGCTTTAACCTTGGCCTTGCACCCAGTTTATCAGAATAATAACCTTGATTAACTAGTTTTGATTATAGGTATAATTTATCCAGAATTTAAATTATTCGTTGTTAAAACTAATGGCATTCCCTAGAGAACTGTATTTCTATGTTATCTTTTTAATGACTCTAGAATGCCTACTGTGTTTTTAGTTCTCTGCACTCCAAGACACTCACAAAGTTAGATCTGAAATTCAGGACAAGGTGCATACATTTCCTGTAATGCCAGAATATTCAAAGGAGGCAGAATATGTTTTACATCTGCTTTCATGTTACGGAGCTGGATTTAAACCTGTTTGCTAAAAGAGCATGTTATCTAAAATAAGGAATCTACGACTATTTATTGCGAGATTCTGTATGACTATCCCAATGATAACGTAAGCATAGTTTGCTGTAGTTTTGGTCTGAATAAAGCAATGTGCCTCCCTGGATTTCATGTGCAATGGAGATAAGACTGTGATATTGAGGACTGGGGAACAAATCTCCTTTTTATGTAGTGAATTTTAGAAGAGAATTCAATTTCACAGAGACTTCTATGCATGAGTAGTCCAGTGCACTCTGTGAAGCGATGAGTGAAATTCTGGTAGTTCTTGGCACTCCCAGTTGCAGCTGCCATTGTGCACTTTGGCACTGCTCACATTCAGCCCTTGGATGTTAAGGGGCTTCAAGAGAAAAAGTAGAGTTAGATGGAGAGGGATTGGCAATAGAATAGCAGACAGAACAGTAGCTTCTCCTTCACCCACTGCCTGCTATTCCATAATCTCTCTCCACGTCTTTGAAACATTTTTACTAAAGGTTGGCCTGAACCCTAACATCTTTTAACCTTGGAAAGTCTTTTTGAATTTCATGACTTTTTGCTTATACAATAAACCAGGACGAATCCCTGTGCTTGAAGAAGCCTTGGATCTGAATTCTCGCTTTGTGGCTCAGATCTCCTTCCCTCTTTTTTTTTTGCTTTTTTCTTTTTTAATTTCATCAATAAATGGGGAAGGAAAAACGTGTTAAAAGACACAGGAGATGATTGCCCCACATTTAACTTTGTTGCATGTAGGTGTCTGTGAAGTTTTCATTGGCATGAGTGAAAAAAAAAAACTACATCTCTCTCTCTCATAATCAGACACAGAAATAGGCATTCCCTTTCTTCAAGTCTCCCATTTAATACTTAAAAATGTAGTCACTTCCTGATGGGTGTATTACATGACCTTAGAATTTGTGAAAGATTTACTTATGCAGTCACAGCATAAAAAGGTTTCTCTTTTTTTTCTAACTTGTTAATTTGCCTGTATCCCTTCTGTTTTCTAAGTCACCAACTTGATATGGAGCACCTGTTGAAGAATCATGTAAAGATTAAAGATCAGTTCTGTTGTTACACATAGTGTGATGCTTTAATAAGACTGCATAGGCTGCTTAGGCTGCATAGCTAATTCCTAGCAGGAAGCTGATGGGTGTCAAAGAGCAGTAAATCATGGGTGTGTTTCATTGACTCACCAGCTGTGCATGAGAGTTTCGTTTTGTTTGGTACAAAGTAATCTTATCTGCATTGTGATGTTATAATATGCACATCAGTAGATAAATGTCATACACAGCTAATTAATTTCTCTAAAGGGCATGTATTGCACGGTATGTAAATGACAGGGAGACCATTTTGCATTTTGCTCAACAGTATATTTGAAATGAAACGTCTTAAACTTTTTTCACATCAGATCTGAGTCATTTTGATTTAAAATAAACAGAATAAACATTTCTTTTTTAGTCTTGTTTTTTAACTCCAGCATTTTTTGTCAAAGAATGGAGTCATGCATCGTGGGCTACATGTGTGAAAGTGGGTGAGTACATGTGTGTGCCCAAGCATAGCAGCACTTGGAAGGTCAGCAAATTCCTGCTTTGTTTGCAAACTGAGTGTCATTGTGATCGGGATTAATAAGGAAGCATATTGCCTGTGACTGAAAAGAAAGATAATCTCACAAATGAGGCCAAGGACTTCAAAATATGAATATTGGGTTTTTACCTGCCAAATCAAGGTCAAACATGGTCAATAAGAGCATAAATCTAAGCACCTGCCTACAGGATTTGACATCTACTGTAGCAGAAAACATATTTTAGAGAAACTGTGATGAAGCCTATCTAGATAGTTCTGAGTTATACTGATCTGGATCAAAGCAGTAAAACTGCAGAATTCTTGATCACAGCTGAGAACAGTTTTGACTTACTGTAATTTATGAAGAAAAACTGATGATAATTAAGCTGCAAAACCCACCTCTGTAAGTCAGTAAAAAAGTCATCAGAGCTGTGTCTTTATTCCTTCTTCCCACAGGAAAGAGTGGCATACTTAATATCAAAAGAGCACTTTAAACCTAGCGGGGTGACTTTATTCATTCATTGCTCTTTTCCAGAAGCCTATCGCTTCAAAGTGAGTAATATTGCTTCTTCCCCTCCCTCGTTTTCTTTCTCTTTTTCCTACCCTTCTCTCTAACTGACTCTTCTGGCACTCTGGTACATGTGAATCCCATCCCGAAGCTCTCCAGTGTGCACACTGTGGACAGCAAGTCATCTACCATCAAAGCAAACAGGTTCCCTCACTTCACATTGCGATATTGTTTTTTCTGGCTACAAAGTTCCCAGCGGTTTGGGAGCTGGGAGCATGCATGCTGCACTTAGTGAATCATCTTCAAAGCCATGTCTGTTGTACCAAGAACCCTTCAAGACTTTTCTTCAAAATGTATATATTTTTAGAAGTTCTTACCTAATGATCACAAAGTGATTGAACACAGCAAATGTGTACAAATTCTGTCTTATAAAAGTATGATCTGGAGAAGGAGGGAAGGTTGGTTTTGTATCCTTTGTATTTGGAGCCAAATTCTGGGCTGGAAAAGAGATTTTGGTGGGGAAAAGGATTATCTCCCAACTCCTCAGATCATCTGAAGTTACTCTTCCTCTTTCAAGCATGCAGTTTTGGACTTAATTATACCTTACTTCAGCTTCCTCTTCACCTTTTAGAATTGATGTAAAGTAGGAGGCTGAATTTACTACTGCTAGAGCTTATTACCATTACTGCTATTGCTCACAAAGGATAATAATGCAAATTATGTGATGAGACTCTCATGTGATATAAAACAGCATCAGTTTAGTGAAGTCAGTAAAGGTATGACAGTTTGTATCTGCAGCAGGGCTATTCCATTAGTCCATTTTATGGTTGCAAGTTAATGAGTTTCAGGATCATAAATATAACTGTACTGGTAATGTGAGCATCAGCGACAGCCATCCATATCTAAGTGTTGCAGACAGTATAGGAGAAGAAAAGACATTCAGTCTTATTTAGAGCATTACTAGAAAGAAGACTCCTTGTGATAGCTGAAACTTCTGCTGCCAGCTCTGAAATTTGGCAAATCTGTTTACAGATGTTTGAGTGTTGTTTTCCCTGCGTATACAGAATATTTCAGTTTATATCAGAAATTTGAATAGCGGAGGGTTTTGGCTGATAGCTAAGGTAACTGAACGTTGCTGTAACATTACAGATTCCATTTTTGCAAAGGACTGAAATTCTTGTTTGAAAGCCTAGGCTTGAAATGTATTTTGACTGGGAAAACATTGACCAACCTCATTGGTGATAAGTCTGTATTTTAGCTGAAGTCTTTGTCAGATATTTCTGTGACCTTGGCTCATTTTGAGAAATCCTGGCCTTTGCTTGCAACTTACTGGGATTTTATATAGTTCTGAGCACAACAGAATTATTTCTCCTCCTCCTCCCCAAGTAATGCAGTCTCCATCCAGCCCTCAGGAAGCTAGGTGCCTGGGTTTCCCTTAAATTCCCGAATTCCTTTTGTGTCCTTTAGGAATCCCAGCCGAAATTCCAAGTTCTTTCCAGGTGGAATTCTCTGAACAAATGAAATCAATGCCAGCATATCTTACACTTATACACCTGCAGCTCATTTTCTCTTAGGGACTGCTCTCCACAAATAGCACAGAGAATGTAATTACTTGTAACTTTTTCTATTATTTTTCTATTAAGGGATTCCTTAATGCAAAAATCCCACTTTTTTAATGAGGAATGAACAGAGAGATGTCTAAGCATCAGGAGGGTTTTAATTAGAAATGCTACCTGTAAGTACATCTACACAGTCGGCAGCAGTCATGGAACACTTCTAATTATAGTCATCATTTTGTTTTTCTCTCAGGTAACTTAGCTCATTAATTACTTAAAAAAAATCAAGTCTAACATTCAATGCTACTGCATAATATAAGATTCAGATTAAACTAATATCACTACCAAAATATTATGAACTGATTTATATTAATGATATTCCATACACACTAATATCAGTAAGCTAGTGTCTATAAATAAATAGGATGTCATGGTCCATTTTTTTAATTTCTAAAATTTATTTGCAGATATCAAATTTGTATTTATCTTTTCCAGATACTTTTTTCAATTACCCTTTCTGGATATCTGTATGTATCTGTTGACTGCAAGAAAACCATTTTTCTGTACACACATGCCACTGTAAATATATAGAATGTGCATAACTTTGGACTGTTAAACTCTAACCATCGAACACGGGAAATCTGGAAGATCTGAGAAATATAGTTGTCATAAAAAGGGCTAGTTAGAGAAAGCTCATTGGGGCATTATTCTTGAGCAGGCCATGGGCCTGGGATGGAGCCATCTCAGTGTTTCTTTCTTGCCAATAGAACTCAGTGTAAGTGGGTATCATCTTCAGTGGACAAGAGGAGCAACACGCTCTATGACCTTGGGTTAGTCTCTGCATTTTGCTAAGCATCACTAGCTTGCATCAGTTCTCTGCAGAAACAGGAGCCCTGGTGACTGACATGGCCAGAATCCTTTCTCTGCTAGCAGTGAGAAAGTCTCTGCTCTGGTTTAGTCAAGTTGGTTGATTTAGTCAATGAAAATAGCTTGGTGTTCCATTTTAGTTTGTTCTGTGCGAAGCAAAATGTTCTTGTGCATATTGGCTTTCAGTGCTGCGTTCATGACATGTGATGCACTATGGTATTGATAATGCTGAAGTGCTGCTCATGTGGCAATAAATGGCAGTACAGAAAAACCAGCCTTTGCTTTTCGAAAATGGGATAAGGTGTTTGTCAAAGTCAGTCAGGAATAAGACTGGTACTAAATTTAATCAAAGTTTTATGGTATGAAGGGGATGAATTGCACGTTTTGCAAATGGTCCATGAAGCTTTCTGTGTTTTCACCTGATTCATAATTACTTCTGATTATAGTTGCCATCTGCAGCAGGATGCCTTTTGCCAGTGCAGTAAGCACAGGACATGGTACAGTATTCTTTTCTTTCCTTAAAAGAATGTCCTCACATGGATAGGATCTCATGGGGCTGAACTTGAATTCCAAAACTGTATTGGCTGAAGGAGGTCTGAGTTCAACTTGCTAAAAATACAGCTCCTATATATTTGCTTTACTTTGCTCCTTTATGCCCCATTGACTTAAATGAGGTCACAATAGAAAATTGCTTTGTATAAGACCCTGACAAAAAACACTGCTTTGAGACAGACACTGGCTGGTTACAAAGAAGTGCTGGAAAATAGGACTGCACAAAGCTTCTCACCACTATGCTCTCTCCTATCTCTGTTGGAGTCAGCATGCTTATGGTAGAGCTTTACAACCCCTTTGCATGTGGTTGCTTTGGAGGGTTTTGATATCTCTTGGATATGTGAGGTGAGGCTTTACTTTCTTGTCTTGGTAGTATCACAGCAAATCATTGTTGCAGATTTAATATGAAGAAGTGTGGAGATTTTAAGGAGCCAAACCCTTCTTTGGGTAAAAATGCTCTCTCTCTCTATTTTGCTACACTATATTCAGTCCAGTTCTCATGTAGATGTGTTATCTGGATGTCTGTTCAGTAAGCCCATTATCTGCACAGCTTTCAAGCTAAATATTTTGAGAAAGCTGTGCTCCTTCTGGCACTTCACTCAAGTTCACTTAGTTCCTTGTTAGTTTCCAACTAACCATGAAAAGTCACTCTACTACAGCTGTCTGTATCTAAATATTTTTGTGCTATTTTTTTCTTGAAGAAGAAAGGAATGCTGTGGAATGTGTACAAATATTTCTCCCTGTGATCCAGAAGCCTTGTGCTGGGAAATGCTGAAGGTTTAGGAGATTCTTTTAAGAGCCATTGAAATATGTTTTACCGTGGAAGATTTTAGATTACATTTTATTTGAAGCAACGATGTTGATAAATTTCATCATCCATTTAGAAATTATATACCCAATAAGTAGCTGAGTTGCACCTGAAGAAGTAAAACGTTGCTCATTGTCTCTTGTTCTTCTCAGGACTATGGATCACATAGCAGCAGTTAAAATACCAGCTGCTAAAGTTGGCATGGGATGCCGGCAAGAAGCAGCTTCTCTGCACTTGACTGTCTGATGCGTTTGCACATCGCTGCCTTCTACTGGAAGGCATCAGAGCATCACATCTGTCTCAGAACTGCAGCCAAAGCTAAAGGGTCTTTTTTCAAGTGTTTAGATGTCTGTGATTTAGTAATTAGAACAGGGATCTATACCTGATTTTGCTGCCAACACAAAGTTCAACAGTTTAAAGTTCATCAACAGATGAAATATCTTTTCATGATAATAAGGCTTTTGTGATAAATTCTAGTGCAGTGAGGTTTTTGCCTTAAAATATCCTTATTGACAACTCAAAATCAAAAAGGTTATAGGGTTTTATAAATGTTAATTTGGTTATGTGCTGCTGGGACTAAGCATAGGCACAATTCATCTTGTTTTCAGCTAGAATGTATGCTGTCAGCGGACATTTTTACAGCACATGCTGTGTCCTGGTGATGGCCCACTCACTTTAATTGTGCATGAGTTTTGCTTGGACAAACTCTGTCCTCTTCAGTTGCCAGACCAATAACAGGGAACTTTCCTATTACTGTGTTGACGTTATCTCTTTTTTGGTTTAAAACTCAACCCAAAGTATGTCTATAATTTTCTGAACTGCCTGACAGGAACATTACTACCTGTATCCACCTGTGGACATCATTTGGCATTTTGGGCTTGTGGCAACAGGACCGGAGTTGCTCAGTGCCTGTTTGCACATGCCTGGGTGTGGTGGGCAGATCGCTCCCCACTGCCTCCTCATACAGGGATGCCTTGACGGTGAGCTTGGGGAAGGGGAGAATTAATCAGAATTTCCTCCTGGGGAGAATTATTGCCACTTCTTTCTCTCCAGAGAGTGAGGACATGTTGTATGAATTTAGTGGTACGTTTATGAATTATCTTACTTTTTGGATTTCTGTAGATGGTCTGAGCAACGTTAGGGACTTCTATATCTGAAAATCAATGTTTTGGATTTTTTTATCTTGACTCCTTAAAATGCACTAATATCTTGCTGGAGTATCAACTACTAACCTTCAGTTATTCCTGTGCTAGTAACCTCTCCCCCTTCTTGTCACTGTTTCTCCATATGACACATATCCATTTCATTCAACCTGCCTACCTAGGACAAGCAATGCATCCACTTCATCATTTTTATTGCTCTCCTCAGTGGTGTCTCTAGTTTATCAATGTACCTTCTGCAGAGGAGAGCCCTAAAATATATATACTTTGTCAACCTTGAGCTGAGTTTGTGTAACTGGGAATTAATCACCTCCATGGTCTCATTCACTTCCTTCAGGTGCTGAATATCTTCTGTTAGATGCAGTGTTCCCAATTTCTATACAATTCACAGAGTAAATTGTTCTCAACTCACAAAATTGCATCTCCTGTGTTTAGAATAAATTAGATTGTTTTCTGTATGGAACAATCATGCCGGTCATTCATTTTCAGTCTTTCTGATAGTGTCCCATTGCCATACGCTCCTCTAATTATTTTCCTTTCCCTGACACTTCTTATTATTACCTATCTGTTTGCATAATTTTATTTCTATCATTTTTTCCTGTACCTGGAGAAAAATGGCTAAAAAGAAACTGCCCTGGATTTGTGCTTGTTGTTTAAAATTTGTTTCATGTAAGCTTACAATCTGTTCTCTGTTATAAGTGTGGCAATTTCCAGAGCCATACCCAATTATTCTCTGTAGATAAATCCTAATTTGACTGGGACAATAGTGAATAAGATACCACACCATGAATGTGGTTATTTCTTTCATCAGCTGTGTTATCTAACAAAGCAGACAGAAACATGTCAGACAAGCATGTGTACTAAGGACTCAAGAAGATAAGTAGAGCATGATGACAAAGGCTACCCTAGCAAAAAGTCTTAAATTCCTCCTGTCAGAGATCAAAAAAATAGTCCTTTCCTGTGTGTGACCAGAGCAAGAATTTGTGTGTTACTTACCTGAATTATAGGTATTTATATTAGCAATCCTTTTACTGGTGTTTTGCTGTTTCATAATGTCCTCTGTCTACCAAAGTTATAGTAACACTTCAAAAGGAATCTTTTTTATTTATTTTAAATGAAGCTTAAAGTTCTGCTCTATGGATGCAAATACAAAAGTTATGCAAGTGCATATGCATAGTACAAAACCTCACCCCCCAAAAATAGTTACATTTACCCAGGAAACAGGAAGGAGACGGAAGAGGGGTACAGCATCAGGTAATGAAAAATGGTTTTGAAAAATATTTAGAGCTGTAGCTGCTTCAACATTGCATCAATAGATAATTTCATCTAAGGTATGGCAGTAACATGTAATGTCATAGTACCTTCATGCTGCAATGAATCTGGTGATCTTTGCAACTGATTTTGACAGTGAAGTAACTGGCTGTCCTGAAAAACTGGTGTTCACTGAATTGATTAATTTATTGCTAGCAAGACTATGGCTTGACTGCTTTAATTCTTTCTAATTTCCAGTTTGTAGAAGGAATAATATTTTAGACTCTAATCTAGTCTATGTATATCCTCCTTTTAGGTTGGAGACATGTCAGGTTCTTCCACTTAATGTCATTAAGTAAGATGATTGGGAAACAAAGTAATTTGTCTCTTGTTCTTTGACAATACACGTATTTGTCTGTCCTTAAAAGCAGTTCTGAACCATAACTTATACTGGGAGGTATGTTAGAATGTTATCAGGGAATGATTCATAGCATTAGATACTACTCTCCTGTTGCAAAGCATCTTCTCTGTTACATGTTTTTGTGGTGGTGTTTTTTTTTTTCTCTGTCGCATTAATGTGAGTTCCAGAGGCAATGTATTGCATGCAGGAGTTGTTATAGAACATTAAGTCCATCTCATAATTAAATGCTCTATCTATTTTCTTGTAAACAATAGGACTACAAAAGAGGTAATAGAAAAAAATTATGTCCTGAGTGTAATGGTTTATACAAAATATGGCCAAAAGATCACAGCATTGCAGCCTGCTAGAAACACCAAGTTCTTTGGCTTTGTCCTTAACCCCATAGAGTAAAGTTAGTTTCATCCATGGGCTTTTGAGCACAACAGATCGTCTCTTCATGGGTTTTGAGCATTGCATGGCAAGGATTCCCCAGCTAATGAAAGAAAGAATACATTTCTCTGGATACGAAAGTACTTTAAAAAGGGAGTTTTGTAATCAATTTAAAAGCTAGTTCTGAATTAGTATTAGATTTTCCTTATGTTTAATTAAGTCTAATTAAACAATGCAGACATCTTCCTGTCACCTGTGGTGTGATTATGTTAAATATTTAATGTTTGTGAAGGATTAGACTGCACATCTAATCTATATCTAGCAATCTGTTCTCTCTCTGGAGTATTTTTTATTTAGTTCTGCTTTTGTATAATGAGTTGCATTTCAAAGGAAATTGTTAAATACTTTGGTGGGAAGGGGGACATGTCATGCTGTACTGTTTGGAGAGGAGAATATTGCTAACTAGGCATGCAATGTGTAGGCAGTAGTGCACTGCCAAGTTGGTGTGGCAGCGATAGAATACTCTGGTTTTCTGCAAGGAGATGGAAATAAAATCAAACCTTTCAGTTTGTTTTAGAAGCTTCAGTTATACCCATTTCTACAGCATAGCCAAATGATTAAGGACTTTGAAAATAAGAACACAGGGTTCACATTGAAAATATCCCTTGCAGCATGCACACATTTCAAGGTTGCACATTTCTTAGACTTGTTTTCCCAAGGGGCTGTCAACTGTGTAATAGAAAAATGTATTTGTACATCTCTCCCTTTTTGAGACCCCCTCCTCCTTCCTAATCTTTGCAGAGCTTCTGAAATACAAGAATGTCTGTCTGGTCACCTCTTGCAATGAACCCATTTAAAGGGAGAGGCCAAGGGTGTTTGCCTGGGAACAATTGCTTTAGAACATGGATGTTTGCATCTGGTCCTAATAATCATCATCTATATCAAAACCAGTGAAAAATAATAATAAATCGGATTTTAATCAAAACTCTGTAAGTCTGCTGGAGAGCAGCCCCAGAGAAACTATACCTCGGGGTGCACCAGGCCCAGCACTGCTGCCAGGCAGGAAGGGATTGTCCCTATGCGCTCTGTGCTGGTGGGACCTTGCCTCGAGCACTGGGTGCAACAATACTAGAAGGGCATAAACTATTAAAGAATGTCCTGAGGAGGGCTATGGGAATGGTGGAGAGTCTGGAGGGTAAGACATATAAGGAGTAGCTGAGGTCCCTCTGTTTGGCGCAGAGCATAGCAGGCTGGGGGGAGGACTCATGGGGACTTGCAACTCCACCCAGGGAGCAGAGGGATAGCTCTGGGCTTTGCTCTCTGGTGACAGAGAACTGGCCCAAGGGAATGGCATGGAGCTGCATCAGGGGAAGGCCAGGTGGGAGTGAGGGAAAGGTTCTGCCCTAGAGGACAATGGGAATCCTGCTCCATGCCCAGGGCAGTATGCACGGCCCCAGGATGCAGGAGCATTTGGACACTGCTTGCAGGCACAGGTTTGGATTTTGGGTGGTCCTGTGTGGATTTTGGGTGGTCCTCTGTGTAGCCAGGAGTTGGACTCAATGATCCATGGGTGTCACTGCCGACTCAGGGGTAGTCTATGGTTCTATGATAAGTATATTCTTACTCGTGTTATAAAAAGCATATAAAAATACTTCACTGATGGTTATTTGCATTAGCCATTAAGGACAAAAGACACATTCACGTAATTATTTTTCAATTGGTTGGGTCTGTGTAATCATTTTTTCACAATGTATGAAACCCTTTCTCAGTAGACCGTAACAGTAATAGCTATTTCTTATTTACAACACAAGGAGAAGATCCAGCAACTGGATTTTATTATGCAGAGTGAACTTTTCAAAATTAAATTAGCTTACATGGTGGCCCATAGTAAACTAATTAGCTGTTAGACTGGTGGCAGAGATAGTATCAGCTCTTTCAGACTTCCTAACAAATGTTCTTAAATATTGCAAGTAAAGTTTTTCAGTTGCATTCCATATGAAGGAATGCATCCTCTTTAGTCAAAATGAAGAGTTAATGTCATAAGAAGCAGCTAAGACAGAAAATAACCCCCCAAAACATGCTGATCAAAAGCAAAGCTCAGTCAGATGGATAAGAGCTTTTCTTCACTACAGTTTAAGTAGCTTGAACATTGGTAGCTTTATGATCTCTTGATAAGCCCACATGCTTTGATCTACAAAAACTGTAGAACGTTCAAGAGCGCTTTATTAAATGAAGCTCAGTAGGGCAACCTGAGTCAAACAATGATACTCAAACAAATGAACACACTCACGGATACGGTGCTGGTAAGGAAGAGGAGGGAGGCTATGACTTGACTAGTGTCTTCCTGGCACCTGTTGAGAGGCAAGGTCATGTATATTCAGCAGCCTAACTTGCTTTTCAGAAGTAACTTTGCACTTATGAAAAATTAATAGGGTATTCATTATGAAATCCATGCAGCATCTTATTAAAAGTGCTCTGTCATTGAAAGTAGAAGGTGGAGGCTTTTTAAGCTGGGGTTTTGTTGCCCTCTAGTGAATGAGGTCAGCATTATGCATGTGAAATTATTTTGATCACTGCATAATTAATGTGTACTGAATTGGTACAAAAATGCAGCCAAATTGCATCCTGCTCCCACTTGAATTACTTAACCTAGAGATACTGTTCCTTACAATGTGTTTCTTCTCTGCCTGAGTTTTTTTCTTTTTTTTTTCTCCTGCAGTGAGAATGCATGATTGTATGGGTATCATGATAAGGCAGGGTAGCCAGAGACAAGGAATAAATCAACTAAATGGATCTGCCCTACAGTCGCTTTAATACATTGGTATATACTTAATACGTCTCCTGAAAAGAATGTCTAATTATACTGTCATGGAACAAAATGCATTTTCAATAGTGAGATAAATTATGCCATCATTTACTTTCTGAGAACACGCTGAGATTTATGAAAGATTACCGCAAAATTATCATGCTGGGATAACAAAAAAAAAGCAAAATGCAGTTATCACTGGCATCGAGAAAGAAAGAAAAAAACCCAATCCTTTCAATAGCAAAAAAGATGAGTAGAATTGCTAAAATGTTACGTGGTATGAAAATATGCCACTATAGGATGAAATTCAGCATTACATTGAGCTTTTATTCTGACTTTGGTACCTGCTACAGTATACCTGTTGGGGTCAGATGAGAAAGTTGTCCCTGTCCTGGCTATAGTTGGAAGCCTCAGGGCTTAATTCTTCATTGATTAGAACTTGGTATTTTTGATTATCTGGTATCAAATAAGTGTGAAGTAGTATGAAGCTATAGAGGAGCACATCTGAAAATATGAACTTACTCATACTGATCTTTACTCAAAACAGCTGCCAACTCAATGTAAACTGCTCTGGAGCACCCACGGTGGTTTTAGACATGCATATATTTGCTATGTGTGACTTTAAATCTCCATGCTAAGCTTTTGCCAGATTTTATCTTCTTTTTTCTCATTTCTTTTTTAAAGAAAACTACAGAATTTGTATAACTTTATGGCAACCTACGCTGCCATTGCTGTAATCTGCATTTAACATTACAAGCAGTAGGTGGAATCACTCTGTCTGCAGGCTTGCTAGAGGAGACATCAGGAATTTCATCAACTCCATCAGATTCTTCAATTTCAGAAAGATAAGCAGCTCTGTCTCAAGGGACTGCAGTGTGCATTTGAGTATCAGTGTGCAGTCCCTTGTGCATTTTTCTATATCACATGCAATCCAAAAATAAGAAAATCCCTCCACACATCCTTACAGTGATTCCTTTTTTAAACTGATGCTTCTTTCACTGAGGAGTATCTCTTATGGACTTAATTCAGAGCCTATTCTTTTCATAGGATTTTCTATTTTATTTATTTATTTATTAAGAAGAGAAATATCTTCCCGGTAAAGGCACCATAGTCCTGTATATACGTTTAGAGGATACAGTGCCAAAACAATGACTATTAAGAACGAAGATAGCCTACAAGGATATGGGTCTGGGTAACCCAGTGAGGTCAATTAGAGGTTTGGATGAGGTTCACAGGAAGACATCCAAGTCCTTTATTGACCACTCTGGGAGAAAAATGGAACTTAGAAGCTGGGAGATAAATAAAATGTTACGGTGTTTGCTGAACTCCATGAAAAACGGAGTGTGGGTAAAGATCAATATTCTCCAAATAGAATAGGACAAAGTTAAGGGGAAAAGTATTGCTTTCCAAGGCACTGAGGTGTATTCAAAATAGAGGCACTCATTCTGAATTCTCCATGCAGACCTAGCTCTGTTGTCGGCCTAGTGAAAGGCAGCGTGGATTCCCCCCGTTACTCCCAGTTTCCTATGCAAAATAAAGATGGGGATCTGACCTGTAAACTTTTATGATGATTTTACTTGAATACATAATTTGGGGTTCTGTTATGACATCTATGAAAGTAGTCCAATCAAATTATTTGAAAGTGTTGCTAGTTCTAAAATAACTTTTTTATCATTAGTAATCAGTGCTTAGATTACTCCCAGGAGAACGAATGGGGAGGGGGTGGCTGGAGGATATTCGAATCACATTAGAATTAGAAATCACAATTCTTATTTGCAATACATCAGATATACTCAGAGCTCACCAAGCAGGCTCACCACTTCAAAATGAGTTTACCAACAAGACCCCACCAAGTATAATAAAATAATGGCATCTTTGGGTAACTCAATTACAAAAAGAAGTCTTTACATGTATATTTTTATAAAGTTTAAATACAAATATAACTCCTAAGCATACGAGATGCTGGTTAAATGCTCCACAAGTAATGCAGAAAGGAAGGCAACCTGTCTTTCAGTAAAGCGTTCCCTTCATTGTCTGCTGCTGTATGAGAGATTTCCAGCTAATCCTCCATGGTCCCATTCCATTTTTCCATCTATTGGCTGTTTTTATTTCCTCTGCTATTCACTGTAGCAGCACTTTCACTAGTGTCACATGATTATAGCATTCACAATAATATATGGTATACAGTTCATAGCCAATAATGTCACTACTTCCGTTTGTTTTGAAGCTTGTGTGATCTACAGCTAGGAATGTGAAATAAAAACATATGTGTTATTGACTGAGATACTAGAACATGAGGACAGCTTCTGATCTTTGCTGTGTTAATGTGAATGTGAGGTGACGGTATTGACTTTGGGGCAATTCCATGACATTTTGTTAAGCATAACTGACTTCAGTTCAGGTGCATTTTATTGGCCTTGCTTGATGAATGCAGCTTATTCTCGTAACCTGTAGCACCCAGCACTGAATTGCCTTTCAAAATTTTCGCTCTCTTGCAGCCCCTACAATACATTTGCTTGCAAACAAGGGTGATAGGCAGCTGTTTCCACTAGTGTGAGTTATCAAACAGACACCAGCCCCAAATTTGTTCCTAAATTTTTTTTTCTTTTTCAACATTTTTGTATATTTTTATAAGAAATTCATATCTGTCTTTTTCATACTTTATGCTTGCTCCCTATCATTTTTTTCTCATATACTGAATTTTAAAAAATATTGCTGGCTTCCTGTTTACATTCTATGTGAAAAATACTATAAATAGAAAGGATGCTCTTGAATCGCGCTGTTTGAGAAATTTAACATGTTGTTTGTGCTTAAAGTAAAACGTATACGTACATATTATTGCAGACATTAGAGTGAAGGTTGAAAATGTTTCCTAAATACATGGAAACTACTTTATTGGAATTATGTCGTTGTTGACAAAATGGCAGGAAAAGCAAGTCCTGTTGGGTTTTTTTAATTTCCTTTCTCTACCTGCACATTCAATACAGAGGTGATAATTGCTGTTCATATTCACAGCTGGCACTGAATGGTAAGCTTTCTTTCAGTTGGACATGTAGTCCACTGATGTATTTGCTCCATTTCTCCAGTTTCATCAGATATGATTTGAGCTGATTTTTATAGCTTTAAAATTTTGTACATTTTGTCCCAGGATGCAAATTAAATATTTTTGTAATTGAAATCCATTGATAAAATTTTCTCTGGATATAAAAAAGCGTTTTGAGAGTTAGGTATTTGCCCACTGCCTTCAGCAACAAAAGAACAAGTGAATCAAATTTCAGAATTCAAGATCAGTGAGGACAGAAGTGATCTGATCTGTCACTGAAGCTCTCCATTTGCAAAAATCTTTGTGTCAAGAGGTAATAAACATCTGTGACAAAAAGAAATAGATGCCATCTTTACTTTATGGTTGGTTGGGTTTTTTTTTTTAAGCATTTCTAGGCAATCGTAGCTTTAAAAGGCATGGAAATCCTGAATGCTTCCATTCTCAGTAATCTTTGCTTTCAGTTTTTTTAAAAAACAACTTTTCAGTTTCTTTAGGCTTATTGAAACATATTTATTTATTAAATTGAATGGAATTTATGCAGAATAAATACTAGCTGTAGTGCAAAAGGACCCACTGAGATCAGAGTCTATAAGAAAAAAAAAGGAAAATGGTTGTGTTAATAAGATCTGGCTTCATTTACAACACATCTGCGACATGAATCGCTAGAAAAACTGCTTTTTGCCACTACTGAATGGACTTAAAACAGGACGTTACAAACCATAGAGATATAATTCATGCATTTCTGTTTGTTCGCAAATGGCTTTCAATACAATGAGTAATTAAGGAAGTCGTAGCTGAATGTGTTGTTTCCAACATCCACATGGCACTTATTTTCAACCCTAGCTGAAAAATGTCATCTCATCATTACTGAACTTTTGTGTCATGGTTGCTGTAGAGCTTTCACAGTCTGCTGCATGAAGTCTGGGTGACCTACGATTTGTTCTCTATTTCTTGCTGGTGGGAATAATGGGGTGAGAGCTTGGATCGCTTAATTCTTTCAGATTCTATAATTCTGAACAATCTTGTGTATTCTCATCATAGATTTATGTAACCCACTTTGATTTTGTCATTAAAAAAATGTAACTGAATACAGACAATATTTGGATTTCCACGTGCAAACTGCCAGGAGCTCTTTCTCTGAGAGGCTGTGGGAATGATTGTTATTGTTAGAAAGAATAACATTCAAGGAGGAGTTTTGCTGTGTTTGTTTGTACTGCCTTTCTGCAGTATTTGTAAGTCCTATTCTGCTATTTGTTCTTCCTTCTTATTGGTGATTCTGAGGATATTTTGTACCCTGTGCACATTTTTTTTATAAATTAAAATTCTAGGGGTAAATGTTACTCTCAGCTATTTTGGATTAAATCCAGAATTAACGCTGTCATGTAGCTTCCTTCATTTTTGTAATGCTTTATATCAATGCTTTGAACCAGAGTCCCTGCATAACATGGAATTGAAATTCTAAACAACAAAAAATATTTCAGTGAAATGTTTTTTCCTTTTTATTCTCGTTAATCAAAATAACATGTTTCACAGGAAAACAAGCTCTGATCATTCTGTTTGTGAAAAATAGAAAATGGAGTGCGCTGTTCTAAAATGTAAATCCCTGAAACCTGAATGACACATTTCAACTACCCACAAATCAGATACTCTTTCCCAATAAACTTCTTTTCTAGTTTTGTTTTGCTTCATTACAAAAAACTAAAGCCTGTCAAAAGCTCAGAATGACACCTACAACAGAAAATCAGACTGCTGCCCACCCCTATTAGTTTCTATAACAGTCTTTAACTATGAGGAGGAAAAATGAAGCATTAGGCATAAAGCTTTTTCGGTGACAAGATGCATCTGAGTGTCTGCTTTCTGATGAATAAGAAGAGTATCTTTGATTTTTGCCTTTGCTGCTTTCCAGTTTTCTGACAGTTGTTTCTTTGTTTTCTTCAGCCCCAACAAGAATACAAACTCTCTTGATTTAAAAACTGCAAATACTTTTCTGTGTATATGTGATTGTGCACACACATGCTATGTCATTTTTTTGCGTGGTACTAATTAAAAGCATGTACTTATCAGTGCTTATGTTTTCATCTGACCATGCCTTAATATATATTAATAATAAGAAGGTGTGTGTGTTTTTCACGAGAGTTTTTTGCTCCCTCAGAGAAGTAATGGGTTGGTGTGTGTCATACTTGACAGATAAGGGAGGAATTCACTCAAATAGGATCATCAAAACCAACACTCTTTGTCAGAACAGGCTTCATAAATAATGTGCATCAGCTTTAACTCTGGCAGTGTGAGCATATCCTCCAGTACTGGTTTCCACTTGTTTCATCCAGATTGCCTAATAATAATGAATAAATCATAGCCCTGTATACATGTATGTATGTATATATATGTATGTGTATTCACATTTATACATAATTCATGCCTTAAACAACCATTTTGTTGTGGCACAGAGGTCATATGTCAAAGTAGTGGTGAGCTACACAGACACTGCTCTTTGCTTGACCTAAATGATTAATCAGGATTCAGAATCCTACAGATCATTTCACTTAGCAAGAAAAATAGATTAATGTAGGCTATATTAATACAGTCCTGTTTCTCTTTTTCATAAGGAACATTCAGAGTTCATGGTAGCCACTGAAAAGTTCTTTTGCTTATCACTCCTGTCTGTTTCCAGTCATTAATTGGCCCCAAATTGCTCATTAAGTTTTTCTTAGCCTGCCAGTTCTTCTAAGCTGAATGCAGTGCTTTCTCCTGCCTCCTCTCCTTGGTTCTCCTGTCACATAAATCTTCATAAACAAGAGTCATTGCCTTTCTTTCCACATGTCTTTCTTTAAAGCAGTGGCACTAGCCAGGGTTTGGATTTTCTTTCAAATTTCTGATTGTATACAGAGTCATAAATTGTTGACATATTTCCTCTTATTTATAAAATACATTTGAACAACATGAACAAAGCAGGAGACAGGTTTTGCCTGGAGCTCCTTATATTGGGCAGCTTTTATACCACCTTGCTTCAGTGATATTTAACCTCCATGTGCTGTAGTACACAAAATTGATAACTTCAGTGTACATTCAGCCTCTGTGGTTACATCCTCATATGGCCTTCGGCCTTCCTTCTCTGTTCCATCTTCCTTCTCTCCACAGGATAAGAAAAAAACACTGTTTTACAAATCACTGTGCAAATTCCTGTTGTTAATTTGCAAGCTATAATTTACGCAGCATTGCAGCACTTCAGTACTGAAGCACCTGAAAGAAAAGAAAAAAAAAACTGCATAGAAAATATGCAACGTTGTCTGGAAATTAGTTGACAAAACTGTGGGAGGCAAAGTACAAATTTCTGTATTGTTCACTGATAAAGAAGAGAATTTGATTTCATTAATGTACAATTAGTCCCAGACCAAGTACCCTCCAGATGAGAAGAGATGACAAGTGAGCTTTTCTACTTTATCATTTCTTCATTATATTTGAAAAGCAAGAGATGGTCATTTGAACAGTTCTAGTCTACCTTGATCTCCCCAAAATATGGGCCAGTTCATGACACGTAGAAAATGCTGAAACTAACACAACCTGAGTGTACTCTAGGACATTTGTACCCATCAGATTAAACCCGATTATTTCAGATATTATGCACTCTTGGTGGTTGAAGGCTACTGTGGGAGATTATTCACTTAAATACATTCAAGTATATTGGAAGGGAAGATAGAGGAGATAAATTTATCAAAGATGGACTTTGTATTTCTGCTTAGGCACCAAAATGAGGGCTTGAATTTTAAAGGAGTTTGAATACCTGGTAAATTTTTTCAACTGCACCAAATTTGGATAAGCACATCTTTTCAGAAACACAGCCCTTTTGCAGATGTCTGTCTGCAAGATGAGTTCTTTCTAAAAATTTTTGTCAGTCACAGAGAATAGAAATAATCTGAACCCTGGAATGCTGAGCTTTTTCTATCCATTCCCACAGATGTGTATTAGATTGCTGCAATGCCTGTATACCCTGCAGGCACAGCATAGGCACCTCTCACCTGGTAGGTTCACCAACACTGAGACAGCCCCTAAGCACTGTAGTTGCATTCACCTGACTTAAATTTAGGCTGTCCAGCTGACAGGGGTTTGCAAAATGATTCATTGAAAGTTGTTAAGATAGAAATAAAGACAGATGTCTTTCAAATGATTCCTAACCTCATCTTTTTCCTAAAAATATTCTGTGTTGTTATTAACTTATATTAATGCCACCATCTGGTCTTCCTTAATGACATGTGCCATTAATCAGGGCTGTTAAGTTTAGCTACATGCCTATATCTTTTTTGACCCTGGCTGGCTATAAATATCATCACTGTATATTGCCATAGGAAGCTGTGTAAATCATTCTACCAGTCAGTCAGCTGTGTGAGCTGTTTGCTCTGAAATCCAGCACTCAATGTGTATTTCAAAGGGCAAGTGCAAGTTAAAACAGAGTAAATAGAAAAAAAATCTACACCAGAAGAGCAGTGGTTCAGTAGCAAGCTGCTCTGTGAAGAGAGGGACCTACTTCTGGATCCAGAGTTTGTTAAGGTCAGTTGGTGTTTTCCATATAACTCTGTGACCTTTAGATCACATTCCTGGAGATCTGTTGGCGTTGGGCAATTGCCATTTTCTCCCTCCAACACAGGACTGGAAGGAAGCTGTGGTCAAATCCACCAGCAGTTCCAAGTGATTTCATTACCGCCACATCTAGTCTCATTGGAGTCAAGAATATTATTAAATCTATCTAACTGGTTAGCAAGTTTTGTTTTTAGGTAAAAAATGTTTTAGATTGAAAATATGGAAGGACTTCATTTGAGATTTCAATGTGCAGTGTGAGCAACTCCCCTTTCGGTTTTTGTCCAATAACGTCCAAATTGAGAGCTGGTGGGAAGTGTCAAGCATGAAGTGCATCCATCCCAGAGCACGCAAGCCTCAATAAACTGTGGTTAGTTTGGATAAGCTGCCCAGAATTCACCAGTAGGATTTCAGACATGGGACTATGTTTGTGTTTGGTTTTATTTGTTTGATTCGTTTTAGCTTGGAGGTATGAAAAGTAAAAGTTTAATTTATGGCCATAGACTTAGCTAGTTTAGAATTGTTTGGCAAATCCAATACATCCCTTGCAAAGTTTGTGAAATATCCTGACAACACCTGACAAGTCAGGTTAATAGCAGCTGTTATTGTTCGATTACATCAATGCTTTGAATGCAAAGGGCCTATTACTTTGCCTTGCTGTCTTCTCAGGAAGCAGCGTTTTGGTCATCATATCCTCGCTTGTGAGAGCTGCTGAGCAACTTTATTTCCATATTTCTTTACAATGTCCCCTTTCCATGGGGAGATGATTTTATTTTGAGAGTGCAGTAACACTCAAGAACTCCTAACATCTAATGTATAGAAAAGGTCATGAATTCATATCCACTCTGGGGTGAATGTTACAGTGTATATGCCAGAGGTGAATGGCACTTGTGTTATGCGACACTGCTATGGAAGAGAGTAAATCATAAGATGTTACTTCTCACCTTGCTGAAGTTGTAATATGGATATGACATTTCTTTTTATTGAATGATCCAATTAGTGGTGGGGAAGGCTAAGTCACACAGAAATGGGCTTCCCAAAAACTAGAATTACTCCTCCAGGGTACCTTTTGAGACATGGAGAGCAAACAGTTTTTGCAGTGAAAATCAGTAAATACTTGGCTGTCCATCACTGGCTCTTTGCTTTGTCATAATGAAGCTTCCTCTTGACATCTGATTATAAACAAGTGATTGCATTGCCACTTCTGTTAATAAAAGTTCCTGTACTGCTCTTACTGCAGGTCAAGCCCACAGTGCAGAACTGGTTGGGGAAATCCCATGAAATCACACTTGCGGTTTCGAGGTGTATATCACTTTCCTTTCCTATGCTCTTCTCCTTTCCCCTTATCTTGCTGTAAGAGAAGACAGGCTTAAGCCACAGCTACTTGTAACAAAGCTGGCCAGCACAATTTAGTCACTGTGGCAGGGAGTATTCCAGTACGGTGTGGCTTGACCTCTTTGCCTCTTGGTGTAGAAAAGAGCAGACTTTGTTCTTGGTTGCTTCTAAATGAAACTGCTTTGCTCCTGGGGAACTCAGCACTCCGTGAAGTCCTGAGAACTGGTAAATAGCAAAGCTGTATGTATTACAGCTGGAGAAACAGGGGTGGGCTTAAGCGTAAAGGCCAATTAAGTGTACAGAAGAGAGAGGGACAAAGTGTGAGGGAAGAAATATTAGGGACAAATATGCTTGCATTAGCTGAAGAAACTAACACACTTGAAAAAGAAGCAATGGACTGGGTGTTTTTTATTCAGAGATGGGTTCTTGGACAGGGCTGACCATCTTTCTAGCCAATGACTTTGATTTTTACTTTTGTTGCTTAATTTGATAAATAAATCATAGATCAGAAGGTGAGCTGGAACAGGAAATACAATGATATATATCCTTTTGTTCCATTGTTTTTACTGATTGCCTTTTTTTCTGTCTTTGTCATTTTCCTTTCTTTCTTCCCCATCTTCCTGCTATTTTTCCATACATATTTTGGATGTTTAATATTAGAAAATCAGCTAGGAGATATAGGAGACCTTGGACCTACTGGGTTGCCTTTTCTGTGAATGCTGCTGGCAGAGTAATCACCTTTTGCACCTTACTTTCACTACCTGCAAAAAAAGGCTTCAGATATTTGACCCATGATTATAATAAGTTAGACTCTTCTACTGGAAAAGTGGTGCTGCTCTTCTTTCATTGACCATTCACTTGACCAGTATGCCCTAATGTTGAAGACAGGTAAGGAAGTATTTTAATTGTGGTAGATCAGCCGTTTAACATTAGCCTTAAGATAGTTACAGGGCTTTACAGAGAATATTTAAGATTGGTAAAATCAAATTAGTATACGTGAACTAATTACTGGTTAGTACACATCCATCTTATCAACACTTTGGTTAAGTAGAAAAAAGTGTGCCCAAGCTGGGTCAAATTGCATTCATTTCTTCTAATTTATTTCAAAAACTTGGAATTTTGCTCCATTTTTGTCTTAGTTTGCAACATATTCACCTTGTATTTAGAAACTGAAGACCTTTAATAAACTGTTCAATCCCCCTTGCATCTTTTGCAACAATCAGCCTTTTACAACATTCATACTACTGTAGTGACCTGAAGATAAAAGGGCTTACAAAGGCTTGGAAGGCTCAGATTCAAGCCCTGATTTTTATATTACCATCTTTATTTCCTGAAACAAATGGGAACAAAAGAAAACTACTGCCAGAGGCAAAGTGCGTCAACAGTTGCAGTGCACGTCTTCACAGATAGTTTATAAACAAATTATTCAAAGGTTTTTTTCTATGTACTTGGAGGGTTTTCTATCATGCATTTGAATCCATGTTTGATAGTATATGAAAAAAAATGGCAGAACCCAATGATAATATGTTTACCTTCAGCAAATAATTTAAATGAATTTAGATATGGATATAGAATAACAAAGAGCTACAAAGAGTACCAACCAGTGAGTAGAACGATTGGTCTCTGGGAAAGAGATTCAGGGTTTGTATTTCACATTTGGTGCAAGTATATATCATTCAGAAGTGAAATGTATAGTAGTTACAACACAAGTTGATTGGATAGTTAATAACTTTGACACTCAGAAGTTAACAAAAGAAAATAGATTGCATTTCTAATAGCAGTTAAGGGGAAAAATTGTTGTATCTAACGATTAATTGAACAATGTGCAAAGCAATATCAACGTCAAAAGGAAGGTAAATGGCAAACAAGTAAATGAAACAATGAGAGCTTTTAAAGTTATAATACTTTATTTGGAAATAAATGAGCTTGGCATTATGTAAGAACTGTCTACAAAGAAAAATTCATCAGTGTAAATATATTGGTATAATTATGCCTTTCAAAGCAACACAAACTGCAGAAGGAGAAGGCACTGACTGCAGAGTAGCATTCTCCATATGGGGCATTATGCAATTCTAACTACTGCTGTGGTTACAATGGTTAACCCGCCCTGGAAGACAAGTCCTAAACCCATTTGGTAAGTGTATCATGTACCAGGCCCTGTGCTCTGAGCACTGGGCTGCGGCCTTTTGGAGCATGTTTGAGCAGGGTTGGGTGGTGTTCTCAGCTCAACTCTGCCTGGAAAAACCAGGCTGGAGTAGGATTGATGCAAAACCAATGATGAACCATATTGTTGTTTGTGGTCTAATGCATCACGTGGTAAAGTGGCAGGCTGATACAGTAAATATCACTTAAATGTATTCAATTTCACAGTACATAAAACAAAACCCCTGTTGCCATATTTTGCTATGACATTTTTTTCAATTGTAGTAATATAATTTTTTAACATTCTCTAACCTGCTTGCTAGGAAAGAAAATAAGAGTCTATTGTTCTCTATGCCATAATGAAGTTGATAAATAATGCCTTGATGGCATTTGAATATAGAGTTTAACAATGAACTTAAGGAGTCGGTAATTTTCATGACTCAAGTTTTGATAAGCTAAACTTGAGACCCAATTAACTGGGGAGCAGTGAGGTGAAAGGAAAGATCTAGCAATTCTTCCATAAGCACCTCACTTGCTTGGCTATGAACCTGTAAAACCACATTCTCATAAATGTAGAGTAACACTTTAAGTGGGAAAATTCAGATGTAATGCATGAAAAAAAAAGCACTAACACAGGTTACACCAGCAGTAGTGTCAATAATTAGACTTTGTAGGTGTTTCTGGGTGTTCTTAACCTCCTAGAGAAATTGTCCTATGATTTTCAGTGAGCGTCCAAGAAAGCAGCTGTAAAGTCTGCATCCAGTGTGCGCGTGTAAGCAGTTGCAGTGCATGCAGTTCAGCAGAGCTGCACCAACCTGTGCATATTGAAGTGTTCTGCGTCTGCAGAGACTATAGCCTCAACTTAAAGGAGCCTAACATCAGCGTAGCCTGTAGAATGTTTTATGGTTTTAACACACTTATGTACTAGGGGGACTTTAAAAAAAAATAAAAGTCTCTGTAAATGTATGAAGATTATAGGTGTTCATGTACACTATACTTTACAAGAAGAAAATCAATTTTTCATTCCTCTGTGGCAGCTTGCGATGCAACTAGAATATTACCTGAACTAAGTAAACAGAATTATCTTCTAACTCGAATAAGAAAAATGCAGCAGGAACTCTTTATATCTCTATTTTCAACTTTTATTATCTAAGTTTGACTGTGATTTAAAAGAAAGAAGGGAGTGGTAAATGAACTGAACACAGAATTGTTCTGAAAGAAGCTAAAACAAGCCCTGTGAAAGGCCTCTGAAAGGTTCAGAATGGAAATGATTTTCAGTTTAAATTACTTTTGCAGAATTGGAATGTGGCAGTCAGGAAGTTTCAGTGAGAAGTCCATTCTTTTTTCTTCTTCCTATTTTACCTTTGTTGGTTTGCGTTTGTATGAATTGCCTATGGCCCAGACTAATAAATACCCATTTTTAGTGTTCCCTCCCATGGGAGGAGTGCTGGAGTAACTCAGCACTTCACACAAGTTAAAAATTAGTCTTCTCTAACACATCTGTATACATGGTAAATACTTCTTAAAGGTGTTGCATCTTGTTTTAACCCTTGTTACATCGATTTCAAATGTTGGGTACATTTCAGTGACCGATACAGAGAGATGTACAACTCAGTGACGTGAAAAACGTTTTGTTTCGAATTAAGAATGCAGATTCTTTTCTTAGTTGTATAAGCAATAATAGTTGCTTTGGAATTAATGGAACTGCAACAGAGTATATCAGTGGAGTGTTTTACTTGAGAGATTTTCCATATCGATCCTTATTTCACATTCTGGAGGAACAGTCATCTTCTGCAATGGTTGATTATCCTGTGCTGCACATGGAAGAAAAGGAATGAAAATTCCTACTGTGATCAGATGACCTTCACATGGAAGCACTTATAGCTTCTTTTCTTCTGAATGTGTAAGCAGAAATGTCTTAACCATCTTTAAAATTTACATTATATAGTTTCTCTTTCTTTGCTCTCACTTAAAAATCCAAATACGAAACCTGACTTCATGAGCTTTGTCCTGCTTTAGTGAGGTCCACATTCTCATATATTCTCAATAAAAATATGAAAATATGGTTATCATTTTTCACTGTATGTTGGAACAAAAAAGAAATGTCATGCTGACTCTATACATGCAATATAATAGTAGTTCTCTTGCTTTCTGAGTTGAATGATTCTACAGAAAAGGTGCATGATTGCCACACATTGTGTTCACCAACTATTTTGGGAACTACTCTGTGCTTTTAACCTTATGGACTTAAGAATAACTAATGTTCATTTTGTGCATGCAAAATTTCTCGATGCTTCACTTTTTTTTTTTGTACTTCCAGATTTAATTTTAATTTAAGAACTTTAGAACCCTATTGTTTCACTTTCTTAAATTTCTAGATGATAATTTCACCTCCTGGAGCTTATATTGTTTCATTCTGTGTCTTGGAAATAGCTCTGAATTGATGTGAATTTTATAACAGGTACAAAAAATATTCTTATTGAAACTCTCCCTAGAAACATTGTTTGATTATTTTATTATTTTTTTTAACTCTGTTCTCTTTAATATGTTTATTGAGTCAGCAGAAGTTTATTGTGTGAACTTATTTCTTGGTTGCCAATGATCTTTCCTGGAAAATGGATGGCATTTCTGTTTTGGTAAGACTGATCCTGTCTTGTTTTTTAAAGACACCATCTGCTTTCCCGTGCTCCAAAGAGGACTGTGGTGTCCAGCGGGATTTCTGTCATATGTTTGCCTCCTTTTCTGAACATCTGAATATTTTAGAGAGCAGATAAAGGCATAATTCTTCTTCCTAAAAGGTGCATTGCTTTATATATTAAAATCATATGGAAATACTTGAGGTTAAAGTTATTATAAATCTCATACTTTAAAATTTAATAATGAACATTTAGTGTATTCTCATTAAAAGCAATTTTCAGTAATAGAGTCATTGCAAATAAATTAGGCAAACAATGGACACATTTTCTGAAATGGGAGCTTTGGATCTGGATCTCTAAAAATTGCTCAGAGAAATACTCTGAAAAATTCCTCTTGCTATCACCATTCACATTCACATTTTTAAAAGAACAAACAAAATCTAGCTTTATTCAACTGTGAATTCTATTGACCTGATTGAGCAACTTCTGTTCCTGTGTAAATTCATTACTTGCGTGCTAATTACAACAAAAAACCTTTCATCGGGATCTCAACAGGATATGGGTGAGGATTCTACTGAAATTTTACTTCCTTTACGTCGAACCAACGTCCCAGTCCTTTTCAGTCACCAGCAGTAAAGCAAATGCTTGGGTGATGCATGTGCTTTAGTATCTTGTTGAATTTGAAATTTGGCGACTACTGGGAATACTAATCTGAATGAAAACATGCAGATGCTTAAAACTAGAATTATCTGAACCATAGAAACAATAGAAAAATGAAACATAATTACTTTCCCAGTCTGAAGTCATTCTGTGTTTCAGAATTGAAACATGAAGACTGTTGTACTTGCCATTTCAAATATATATATGGCAAACCTATGTTAAGTCCTTTTCTGTGATTACTAATTTAATGCAGTGTAATGCACTGTAGAAGATCTGAGGCTGTGGCTAAAGCATCTGAGTGGATTGGTAGCATGGCTGTTTCCTTAACGAGGCTCCTAAATTCACTACGCTATTCTCATGTATTTTTTCTTTGTTTCTTGTATGCTCAGGATGTGACGGATGTCATTTCTAGGCTGATTTTGCGTGTGTGAAAGATGCACAACATGAGGGACAGCCAAGCAAGTGTATTAATGGATGTAGCTATATTGATGAGTAGCTGTGCCTGGTGTTCTATGGCATCAGGCTGCATTCCCCATGGATAATCACAGGAAATGCCACCTCAGCCCCATCTGTTCACATTCACATACAAAAATAGGGAGTATACAAAAATAGGAAGTTGCATACCTGCCCTGTTTTATGGCACTTACTTATACCTCATAATGTGTAACGTCTTGCTTTATGTACAGTATCCTCAACGTTTCTCCCTCTTCATGCCATATGCATTGTACATGCCCTTGTGGCATTCTACATTTTATGTATGAAGATGTACACACTTTTGTAGAAAGAAGTATGCCCACATACCTTATTAAAAAAAAAAACAAAACAGTATTTGCTGCAAACCTTAAAATCTAATCTCTGAATTAAAACTGCTCCAGAGAAACAAAATACTTAATAATATTTAATTCTTCCTCCTTGCCTAGAATGGAATTAAATCAGAATTTGATTCAAACATGATCATAATACAATGAATTTAAACCCTATTTTATCCACTATGAATAATACAGATTATTCCTACTAAGGTGTGACATAGCCACATAACGTTAATACATGTTGTTTGATCCTTATTTTTACTGCAATTGTTAATCAAGTGATTAAGAAGTTAAGTAGGATATATATCTGTTTAGTGATGTTCTGTCAACAAGTGCTATTGAACACAGAGATCCTCGCTGAATACTGTTCCTTTTAACTTTTCAGGTCATGCCACTCCTGTCTATCAGACAAATACAATAGGAATTACTCAATTTAACACCATTTCAGTTCTAATTGAATTCCATTTGCTAAATCCTGAATAAATACATTACAACTGCTGCTTCGGTCAAACAGAGAGAAATAGTTGTCTTTTAATGACTCCCCTGTGGGTTTAATGCCTATTCTATCTGTTAGAATAATGATTCCTACATCACTGGAATATATTTAAATGATAATAGTTATTTAAACATGCTACCTCTTTATACAGTAGATAAGTATTTTTAATTTGTATTTATGAAATCAAAAGGCTGGCTAGAATAACTAGTTACTCATTTGTCTGTTTTCTAGAGTATCTTGGTATCAAAGCAAAGCTACGGGATTATGAAAGGGTTTTATATTTGCTTTTAATACCAGTTTTAGGTGGAGAAAAAGTATCCCACTGAGGATAGGATTTATGTCAACAAATACTAATATCTACCATGTAAATGTGCTCCCTGCTCGTCACCCCTGATAGTCTGTGGAGGACAATAGGCCACCTACATGTGATTCATCTGTTTGGACAGCAGAAAAGCTTAGATTAATGACTCCATGAAAGTGATCTCATGAGAATTCAATTCAAAGATACTTTCTCAGTTATAGGCATCCAAAGTTAAGTGAGATGACTCCCACTTAAGATCATAAATGAGAAATTCATTTGTTGAAATTAGTAAGCTTACCTTGCAAAGTTAAATACCTTATAAGGTATAAATTTAAGGGAAAAGAGGCAGTGAAAATCCCTTACCTGAACAGAAAAAAAATAAAACCAGAAAAAGGAATCTCATTTGCTTCAGATCAGTTGAATACTTCAACTCAAAATGACATCATTTCCTTTTCTTTCTTTTCATATAAACTTTTATCCTTTAATACTGCTGATCTCATTAATGTATCTGCTAGACCAGTGGTCAGGCATTCACCTGAAATGTGGGAGACTGCACTTCGTGAAACCTTGCTATGAACTAAGCAGGAGAAATATCCACATGTCCCTTCATTAGAAGTGAAAATCTTCACTACTGAGACACAGTCGGCACATAGCCTTCTGTACCTTGCAAGTTTCGTGAATGGTCACCTAAGCCCCAATTTGTTTTCTAATGCAGACCAAGATATTAGTCAAATCTGACTCACGATGCTGAAAAATTTCAGTTCTAATTAATTTTTTTTTTTTTTGAATAAACTTCTCACAACCTCCCACTCTCTCTGCCTCCAAAATTCCATCTTTAGCACAGATCTTGTGGAACAACATAGATGATGAGAAAGAGCGAATCTAATATAAATCATGTACTTCGCAGAACTTCTTTTAAATGTAACGCGTTAAGCAAAATGGTCTTAAATATATGCTCTTGAAAACAAATCAATGCTAGATGGTTTCTTCAGGGCTGTGTGCCAATTAAATCCATTGTAGCTTGAGTTACAGGGAGTAGGTTGAAGTTTCATCCAGGACATGAAAGACTCTAGCTACAGAAGTGATTTCATTTCTTTGAACAAATGTGGTCTACTCTGTGGGTAAGACACCATTCACAAGAAACACCCATTCTTGCTATGCAGTGGAATTCCTGTGTGAACCCTGCTCCCTTAACCTCTCCCACCCAATTAACCAGCTGCTGATATTTGTGACTCGATAGCAACATTTTATGAGGAACCTCTTTGCCCTTTCTGGTGTAGTAGAGGCTGACTCTCAGCAATGAAGAGTTCAAAGCTTTGTGTTATGTTTTGTCTCAGAAAGTTGCCTCGAACGTTAAATGAGTAGAATGAATGCTGTAGTTGAGAGCGTTCACTTATCAACCAGAACAGAGGGAAGAGTCGCTTCTCCCACTACCTCCAGGCATGTTGCTTTTTCTGCTTTTTCTTATTCGCCACTCCTCTTCTTCTGCACTATTTTCCAAATGTTCAAAAACTCCTTTGATTTTTGTTCTACCCTGAAGATTTTTTAATATTTTACAAATTTTCTGAATGCAGATCCCTAACAGGATATAATTCACTCAGAAACCAGCTAAAACATAATTATGGCAAAAATATCCTGTATCAGGAAAAAGATGTTATGAATTGGAAAATGTTTGATCTGTTGCATGCGATTCATTCTTTTTTGGAGATCCAGCTCAGGTCTTTCAAGCTGTAAGTTTAAAGGTGTGTAGATGGCAGAGAGTCTCGAGTTCTCTCTGCCTGTGGACAGCTTGCTGACAGCTTTCCACTACCAAAGGATAGTTGTTTTAAAATATATTCACAACTCACTGAAAGTTATATTTATATTTTAATCATAGCTGTCAGCAAATATACACCCTGTATATGTGTATATATGTGGTCTGTTGTCACTAAGGTAATCCACAGTGAGTAATGAAAATACACTTAGTTTGGAGCTCTTAACAAGTAAAGGAATTCAGCAAGAAGTTTTATTTTGTAAGTTTGACTTGAATGAATGAAATATTGAGCTGGTGATGATATCTGCCAAGACATCCAAATGTTTATTCGTTTCTGAAGCTAAGCTTATGCTGATTTTACAATCCTTGTGGACTATCACCCAGCCCTGTCTTCTTGTTTCCCACGTGTTGGTAGCCATTTCTCTCTTAGTTCACTCCAATTCTGTTCCTTGTTCAGAGCCCTATGACTTCTTTCAAGACTGAATAAGAAATGGTATGTTAAATATTCCCACTGATAGCGTGCAGTTATTAAGGAATTCCAGGGGTTACTTGTCACCTCTAAGGGAATGTTGCTTGGCTTTATGTTTACTAAGTAACTAGGTCAATGTAATTTTTTTAAAGTGATATTTTCTGCTCTAGCTATTTCGGTACATTTATGAACCCTACAAAGTCTTACTAATAGCCCATTTCAAGACAGAATCTTCTGTGTTGTTTTCACAGAGGATGGTACTGCGGTCAAAGGGAAAAACGTGCAGTGATTTTGCCTCTTCAAGAATTAAACACTGAAGTGAGGTATTTAGAATCATCTGACCATACTATTTGATCTTTCAAATAACATGGCCAACTGGTGACAATGTACTTACGAAGAACACGCAGGAGATAGTATATGGGCAGGTGTTCAAATGATCCCATTTACATTGTCTACTTTTATTTCTTCTGTTCCTGAACTTCTAAAATCAGTAACTAAGATTTTAAGAGATGGCAAGTTGCAATGTTAAGTTTTGTCTTATGTTAGAATATACCTTTTCATTTTCTATTGTTTTATTTTATTCTTTTATTCTTTCTTTGTCCTTTCCATTTTCTTTTCTCATTATTTTTTGCCTTAGCTATCCATATTCTCCTTTTTATTATTTTTTTCCCTTTCCCCTCTTTTTTTTT
>JACDJE010000149.1:11239104-11261846 GCA_016647715.1 Pavo muticus | reverse complement strand
TTTTTTTTTTTTTTTTTTTTTACCACTGTTTTTTTCTTTTCCCTTCTCAGGGTGACCTTAAACTAATTTAATCTATGTAGATAAAAAAGCCCATCTTCTAGCTAATGAAAAGATAAGATAAACTCACACAGATTTGAGGTGTATGATACAGTGTTATGTGCTTACAAACAAAAATGTGTTGGCAGTAGCCCAAAAGTGTCTTAGAAGATATACAGAAAGAGAGATAGACAGGTAGAAACAATTATTGATCAAGACCTTTTGTACTAGGAGCTGAAGTTAATAACATTTTATATCAAAATCAAGTGTTGATCCTCAGGGTGGAAGATGTATTCTGAAAATGTTTACTCATACTTAACTCTGTGCTGGCTTGTAGGGAAGTAGTTCAAATTTAGTAGCATGGGAGCTATTCATAAGTAGAAAAATGTAAGATCACATCTTGGAAAATTTAAGTGTTAATCAATCATTGTTCCATTTTGAAGTTAGTGTGGCTACCTGCATCCAAACAGAACTGTTTTATTAATGAGAACAAATACAGTAGTGTGTATTTATTGTAGAATTAGGAATCTCATTTAAGAATGGGTAAGGAAAGGACTGTTTAAAGCCAGCACTATGAAGAACAGAGCTGTATTTCAGTTGTACCCACAGTTATCGCAGCATAGGTGATGCCATGACCATATTTGTACCAAAATTTCAAGGATTGTTCCTTGTTGCTGAGTGCAGCACAAGTCGGATACAGAATAGAATCCAGTTTATTGAAGTTCCTATGCTGTAAGATTGACCTAAAGAAGGAATGTCCAACCCACGGCCCACAGTCCACATGCAGCCCTCGACAGCTCGTAATGTAGCCCTACAAGATCGCTGACTTTTAACATTATGATGTGATTTTTAGCAATATTTTTCATGAGTCAGTTGCACATAGCTTAAGCATGGACTGTGCAGGTGATGATGGAATGCTGTGCAGGGGAGGGTGCAGAGCAGTGCTAACTCCACCTCTCACACCCGCCACACACACTTAGTCAAAGTGCAACCCACGTGCTTTGTATGTTGCTTGTGCCTCTTGGTGAGTACAACACAGTGATTGCCAATAATATTTCAAACTACCTACACGTGTGTGCCTGTGAATACACACATTTTTTGTTATTAAGCAGACATGTTGGTTTTCTTATTTAATTCTAAAACTCGGGCTTGTGTTGGTTTGTAAAATATTTCAGTAAGTTAACACATTCACTGCAGAAGAAATATTCAGAATACTCATGCAGTGTTGACCAGTTCTATAATTTTCAGTGTCTAGAAAGCTCACAAAAGATATAAAATAATTTGCAATATGTCTCTAATTAGTTTTGCTACATGTATTTGATTAGTGATTCACAATAACAAGATCAAATATCCCACCAGTATTATGTTTGTGCTACCCCTTTTTATGTTTTAATAAAATACATAAAAAATACAAGTTCTGTTATTTGTATCTATTAACTATATTATATATTTTATATGCATCCTAAGACAATTCTTCTAAACTCAGTGTGGCCCAGACAAGCCATAAGGTTGGACGCCCTTGGTCTAAAGGAAGGTTTTTCCAGCAGTATCTCGAATCTAGTCTCTGATAACTGAAATAACTTTGCTCCAGATTGACACAATTTTGAGCAAAGAAAAAACCACGGACATCTTGGCTGCATTCAAGTCTTGACACTTTGAACCAAACTAACAATACTCCAGTTTCAGATGTTAGGAATTGTCTGTAACTTTGAATTTATGTTTTCACAGCGGGAGGTTTGAAAACAATTTCCAAAGGTTGACAGCAGAACTGTCTATTTGTTACTCACCGTTTGAAGGTATCTTTTTCTCCCTCTCATTTCAAATTAATGAACTTTGTGTCTTTCTTTGGTTCTGCCGATCTGAAGGCATAGTGTCCTATATTGACAGGTACAGGACAGTGTTTCTACAGTGAACAGGGAAGATTGGGCTGGGTGGTTGGCTTTTTTTTCTACCAGAAATGATTTTCTTCTTTCCATTTCCTACCCTGTAAAAATGTGTGCAATAATTTATTCCTTTCTTTCTGACAAGCATTGTTTATTAATTATGCTACAAGTAAGGCTTTTTTTGTTCATTTTGTTTTGAAACAGGATATTAAAGTTGGCATTACCTTTAGGAAAGATTTCTAGCAGAGGAAATTTCTATTCTCCCAATAACACTTAACGCTAAGTTTGTTGTGCTTGAACTCTCTTCAGATGTTGGGGTTTTGTTTGTTTATTTGTTTTTGCCTTTATATAAAGCAATAGCTTTCCTTTGAAGGAAAAATGATATCTAAAATCTCTCTCAGACTTTAAAGGTTCCCTCAGATAATATAAGGAATATTTATTGTTTCAGAAAAAAAAAAAGTAGAAATTAAGACATTCTCTGCTTCCCGGGTGTCTGATCTTCATAACTGAAAACTCTGAAACAAATGCACTCTGGTAAAAATCCAGAAATATCTAAGCAGAACAGTACTTCATCTGTTGTGGCAAATTAGTATTCCTTAACCACTCATTTGAAAAATCTGCTTTTTCTTTTTTTTTTTTTTTTCCCCCTCCATAATCTCCTCACAGCTGATGATTGCAGCTGTCTTTTTTTCCTAAGAGGTATTTTTAAAACAGGCTGATATCAGGTCTTACCTGAGCTTCACAAGGCACCAAAAACACCATGCATCTCCCCAGGCAGGACAGCATTCTGTGTTCCAAAAGGCTCCAAAGCACCACCTTAATGGAGGAACCCTTCCACTAAGGAAAAACAAATGCCTTACCACTGAGTTAATTCTAACCTTATTAACATCTTACCTTGTTGTGAGCTTGTTCTCAAGGCTGTTTTACAGGTTCATTTGCTTGACTCCATACACAGATAGGGACTGGCCTTTAGTTATACCAGACTTTGGATATCCTATATCCTAAAAAACTTCTCTGCCTTAACCAACAGTTAAAACTCATGCTCAGCTTATATTAAAATAACCACATTTTTCATACCAGGGATGCAACTTATAGTCATCAGCATTGTGAAGTATCTTGCTGGCATTTTGCTTCTCCTTTCTCATTTTTGAGTCTGAATTCTTCCTCACCTCATCAGAATATGGAAATCTATGCACCATACCTTTGATCACAGGGTTGCTCCTGCAGAATACAGCCCAGGCCTTGCAATCTTTGTAAGATCAGTTACAGACCGAGGAATTTGGCAGCCTGATTCTAGGTCGTTTTTGCAATAACAGCATTCCTTCCTTTGTTTGCAGGTGGGAATGCTACATCTGCTCTCCCACTGAACAAAATCTTCTGGGTTAAGCAAGAAACCACAAAGTAGAACAGAAGCAGACAGACCCAGTGGGGAACCCTCCCTTGCTCAATAGTTACCAAAGCAGAATTTAGTGCTGCTACTGCAGTTTTGTGTGGCAGAGCTAATTGCAATAGGGATCCTACAGAGATGATGTCTTGCAGGAATGCAGGCAAAATGCTTTATAGGAGTAGGTGGTCTTGTGCCTTTAGATCTCAGGAATACATCTTCAGATTCTCAAATGTGTTTATTTACTGATTTAATGGTTCCTGCTATCTCTTACGTTGGGAAGTAAAAATAAAGTCTCAGACTTCTGCTGGTTTTTCCACTGTTAGGACTTTACTCAAAGTGGAGCAATCTGAGTTATAATCTTAAAAAAAAAAACAAAAACACTGCACTCATGCTTAGTTTATTTGCATATAACCCTGAACATTCGAGGTAACACAGAGTAAAGCATACATACTGCTTTTTGTCCTGAGCACCTCTGCTGTGGGATGCTGAAGGAGATCATATAGCAATGAGCTTCAAGAATTTGTCATGGAGCTAGGACAGTTACTGAAATGACTGTGCTTTGGCCCACCAAAATAAAGTTATATTTGGCTTCAGATAATTCCTGTTTTGTACCTGATTAACAGCTTTCTCTCTGCTGAGACCTATAAGTGAAAAACACAGTTAGCAGACTAAATGTTAACATTTTTCTTCTCCTTCTGAAAACATCTCATTATAGATAAAAGAAACATTGGAAGATACAGACATGTAAATGCCATTTCATGTTTGTACCTTATGAGTTTTGTTTCTAGGAGTTGGGCTGCTGACAGGCACCTCCAAAGTAATGAGGAGAGTGGTGTTCTCAGAATAGCCGCAATGGGTCCATGAGCCAAAAGGCACAGAAGGTTAAATGCCTGACAGCAGCAGTAGATGGGTGAAAAGGAAATTCAGATGAGGTATTCTGTTGCATTTTGGACTTTGCCACTGAACCTAATTTGTGTCATTGTTGGCTAGTAATGTAGCGGTAACAACTTACAAGGACAGGAAGCTTGAGGGGTATATTTTTGCCCATGATGCCAATCTTCGGTGTTTGTATTTCTTCTGTGCACTATCTGTGCTTAATCCCGCAGGCACCTATTTCTTGAAAGCAGGTGCAAATCTTCAGCATTAATGATTGTACACATGCAGTGAGGTTCCCTGCCGAAGGTAGGCTCTGTGTCCATCAGCTGGCATGAAGGGAACACCACTTCACTTTGGTTCTGGCTTGTGCAAAGGACTCTCAGTATCCCTTTTACAGAGAAGATACTGGGTTTTGGTAAAAACTGACTTGTTCCAGACGTTGCACAAGGAAATGGTAAACAGTCTGTAAGTCTGGCAAATAAGCTGATAACCTTAGACCTTGTAATAGAGCTGTCTTTTTTTTCTAACGTGACATATCTGAATCAAGTATGGTACAGTATTCAGTCATAACTACTGTTATTGTCTGATGCACAGATACAGCGATCAGAAAATGCTGTGTATTTACATATGAAAGAGTCACATTTTAGAGGTCTGGAAACAGAGGGTTTGACTTTCCTTTCTCATGTGGTTACTTAGTACAAGTCTAATCATCTCTGAATCAGCAAAGCTAAAATTCTTCTTCGAATATCCTTACTGGTGTAAGGCTGAATGCTTCCTGGTTAATTTACAGATGGTTATAGCATAACCATTTCATTACACTGTGAGAGATGTACATGGCTATCAAATAGAAGTGTAGGCATTTAACAGATTCAAAGTCTTTTCCCTGGAGGTTAATATAATGATTCCTGTTGACTTCTATGACACTGGACTGGGCCCTTAGTGCAGCTTTTCCCCATATGTTTTAAAATGAATGCTTCTTGCCAATATTTTCAGGTTTATTGTAGCTTCCTTATCCCTCAGGCAAGGAAAAACAACAGGACACAATGACAGCACATTATTGGAAGTAGCATGATAAATTCTAAATAGATATAATTAGCATGTGACCCACAAGAGCCCTGTATATAATTAATATTGAAATATGGTTCTTGCATTATATAGAAAAACATGTTGTGTATTCAGAGTGGGATGTTTGGAGAGCGAGGGCTGTAAGTGGCTTGTCATTTTTTTTTTTCATTTTAATCAGAACTGAAATTTCTGCACTTGAAGAAATACAGAACGATCATTAAAAACACTTGGACTTTCGAAGTGACACCACCTGCTTCATTTTCCTCCTTTTTTATTGTGACGCTGGGAAAAAAAAAATCCTTAAATCTTCAACTGGGGAAATGTGCACTAATAGGGAAACAGATCTCTGAGGAGCCAGCAGACTGACAAGCTGTTCGGGAGCATGAGGCTTTTCAACAAATAACATTCACTTCTGCAGTAATGTTTGGTAGATTATGTTGTATCTAGAAGTCCATCCTTATTCGAACCCAGCAAAATGAACGAGTAACAGATACATAATGAGCATCCATGAGGAAGGGAAAGAACATCTCAGATATAAAATGACGATTCAGAGGGGTAAAGCCACCAGTGAGCTGTGAGCATGTTGCTGTCTGAGTGACATTCAGTTCATATCACACAGCAGCTCATTATACATTCTGTTTATACCAGAGAGAAACAAATATAAAGGTTAGTCCTTTGTATTTCATATGAAATGCAAACAGTTCAGGGGAGCTAAAAGACTTCCTTATGGAATCTGATACCTCCCTTTGTGTTAAGCAGGGTCCAGTTTTAAGTAAACTGAATAACTTTTGTGGATTTTTAAGAGTTAATATCAAGCATTTAATTAACATTTATTCTGCAACTTTAGAAGCTGAAACTTTGAATCCAGGATATAATTTTTGCCAGAATGAAGAAGTATAAAGGAGATGTTAAGCAGAGACAATAAATTTCATCTTAATTGTAACTCTGGAGATGGCTTTCCTACAAAAGCACATATTAATTTTTCCTCTCTCTGTAGTTTAAATTCTGATCTCTGCAATTGACAGAGGGCACTCTCCAGTTCTACTTTTGGTTATATTATCTTAGTTCTTCTAATTATATTTTTGTACTGTGTGCAAGTTTATAGTCACCAATTCATAGAATCATGACAGAATCATCCAGCTTGGACAAGACCTCTGAGATCCCCAAGTCCAACCCCAGCCCACCTCACCATGCCCACTGCCCACGTCCCTCAGCGCCACATCTCTATGGTTCTGGAACACCACCAGAGATGGTGATCCCACCACTCCCTGGGCAGCTGTGCCACTGCATCACTGCTCTTTTGGGGAAGACTTTTTTCCTAATATCCAAACTGAACTTCCTCTGACGCAACTTCCAGCCATTAGCTCTCATTCTGTCCCTAGTTAAGTGGGAAAAGTAGTAGTAGTATTCAGAGACACGCTGTGTCATGGTTTAATGCTCAGTTGCAGATTCAACATTTGCATTTTATAGAGATTCTGGCTGGTATAGTTGTTGTAACAGAAGGTGTCTGATATTTTCTTTTAAACTCTCATATATGTGAATGTATAATAGATTTAAGGGTGCCTTGTGTCTGCAGGCATACTGTCTTGTTGGCCTTGCTACATTACCGTAGTTAATTGAAGTTTGACTTGAAGCAGAGCTGAATAGAAGCTCTTTAAGGTAAACCCAGACTGCTGTGGGAGGTACTGTCAGTCAGTTGAAGTCTAGCACTTCTCTGTTACTGCTTGGGATCGATGTGTCTCTGTTTTTTGAACCATGGCCCAATACAAAATTGAGCTTTCAAATACACATTCATTAAAGATCACATAACAATGTTAACAGTAATGGCATAATTGGACCTAATAGTTTGTTTCACCATGTTTCATCTGTTCTGAATGTTTTCTTCAATTAATAATTATTCTGTATTTTTCTTTCCCTTTGCAAAATAGTTGTGTAATGTTTTCGAAAACAATGAAATTCTTCCATTATTGGGATTTTCAGCCAATTAGTTCTGGGCAATGGATTGCCTATGAAAACTTCTGACACATCTCATGGCCAGAAGAAATAAAAAAATAAAGCAAACTGAGGTTATTATAGAGAAAATTATAGACTTCTGCACAATACTGCTCATATTGTTGCCTCTTGGCAAGTAAAGGTTTGGATGGCTGTCCTAGAGAAAACAGAATGGTCTCGTGTGCAGTTTATTTATATTAAATGTTTTTTAGACTCAGATTTTTCAGATTCAAAAGGCTGCAGAAGAGATTACAAAGAAATCAAGAAAACAAAAGGGACGGTGAAGTTCATTGTGCTGGTGAAAATGATAAAGTTATTTGGAAATGTTTATTAATTGCACCTTCAAACTCCTTCGGATTGTCACACCTTTCACTATATGACAAAAACATGTTTTAGCATAAAAGCAATTATTTCTTTCTTTCTCAAAAAAATGTTGCTAGCTTCAGTGCAAGTGATTGTGTTTCTTTAGGAGCAAAAACGTACCCAGATTTCAAAGAAATGCAAAGTACATTTTGAATTGCTGCAGAATGTTTTATTAGCCGACTTCCAGGACTGTCCTGTTGTTACTTGGTGCTGATAGCGTAGTTAATCCTTGGCAAGCAGTGCACAACATGGACCTTCAGATCTCAGGAAAAGATACATTAACATGTGAAGTGAAATGTTTCCTAAGCCGATGTTGATTCATCTGTGGCAGAGTTGCTCTGCAGTTGTTTATGATGCTTTGATTAGCGATGAAGCGAAGAAAATTATACCTCAGTCCAATCACATTTAAGTCTACAAGAACCATTAAATTGGACTACTGAGCTGGATGATTGTTCCTGAAGACCACCAAACTTCTAGCAGTACTCTTATTTTAATTCCAAACAATGTGTGGCTAATACTGACTATTTAGAATATTTATTGTTAAACAGAAACTATAGTGCCCTCAGTTTCCCTGATTTCTCTCGCCATGTACATAGACCACTGATTTTTCTGCTTTTGTTGTTAAATAGTAAGCTCCAAATAAGATTTTCTGTCAGCAAATATTGCAAGTGATTATTCTTTCAAACAGCAAATACCATTTTTAAGTTGTTACGAGGTGGTAGTAGTTTACAAAAGAATGTTTCTGATGGTAAAATTGCCAGTTACGTGTAGTAATTCCTTCATTGACTGTCAGACCTGTCATGTTGCAGAAAGGAAGGTCAGTTGAATTGGCTATTAATGGATCTATTCAAAAACAGGCATTTGGGATTTGTTTCCACACAAAGAAGACAGGCTGCATCATTTTCTGTGTGAACTGAGTAATGTCTTTACTCTTTTTAGCCAATTAATAACCTGTGATCCCTAGAGCAGTAATTTCAGGATCATGTCATTATTTGCTAATTCTTCATTTCTTCATTTGTTAAGAAAATATTAAAATTGCAGTCAGCCACAGTAGGACAGGCCCATGCATCATTGAGGGAACCAGTAATTTATGAAGCAGTTGGAACTCTGTATTAACATCCCAGGCTGTAATGAAGTTTCATACTGAACAAGTTCAGAAGTGATTTTATGATTAAAAAATCTGAAAATGCTGTTACAAGTTTGCATTTCTCTTTAGATTTTCAGCCGGGCCTTTTTATTTTGGGGCACTCCGTTAATCAAACCCACATGGGCTTTGTTGGGTCATGCTCATTCCCATCCCCTATTTACACAGGCAGGTAGCGATCAGGATAAACAAGCTTTGTTTCCCTATGAAAACCTGGGAATTAGATATAAATACTGCTCTGTTTTTTTGCCAGTTGGTGATGTTGTGGTCTTCCTCATGCTCGGGGCATGACTCTTGTATCCTGGCACTACCCCACAGCTGCAATCATTTGATCATGGAGAAGCTGAGCTGCGAGGGCAGATCTCAGGGTTGCTGGAGCAGAGTGAATGCTTTAACCCAAAGTCTCCTTAATCTCTTGCTTCAGCCTACGTCGATGTTTCTGTAAATGTGTAGAAACATACTGCCTGTTAATGAAGTGCTTTGGTAATGGATGTACTCCAGCAAACATGGGGTTTGAGCACAGGAGTGCGTGTACTCTTTTTGTGTAATAGGGACTTCAGTTCACACAGCCCATTAAACGTAAACTGGGGTAAAATTCATTAATACTTCATGCACTTTTAATTGAATAGGACTGTTATTGAGTTTGCTGGTTGCCAACCCCCGTTAATATCCCCATTTCTTGTGTGGAGATCTGTGAAATTGAATCCCTCCTGCAAAATTATATCGAGCCACCTTTCATCCCGCTACTTAGCAAAGACCTTTGGTCCTTATTTCTCGCCTCTTCTCCTCAGCTATAGCACTTGTCAGCTTGTATTATGCAAACTTGTAAATAACAGAAAATGAAAAAGATAATATCCAGGTAGGAGGTCATGGAGTTTTTACAGCGTGGGCTTTGGATAATCCCAAAATAGAATTGCGGTGTTAAATATATATCTATGTGTATATAAAGATATGTTATGCAAATACTTATTTATATTTATACATAAATATGTGTGCACACACACGCACACGTATATATATTAAACTTTATGAACACATACTTTTCCAGTAATATTAAATTCCAGTCCTGGAAGACAGAGCAGGAGTTTTGCTGTATCAGCAGTGTTGGTACCATCAGGCTGAGAGGATAAAATAAAAAATAAAACTGTCCCATACGTTTTGTTCCCTTCTAATTTCTTCCATTTTGGCAGTAGAGCTGGCCAGTTTGACTTCTGTGAGAAGTCAAAATACTCAATGAGGAAAGAGATCCTAAAATGAACACTATTTTTCAATTCAGTCCTGCAGTTGAGAATAAGGATTGGAAGTCTGCATGCAAAAAGTACAGCAGGTCTAACTTTTTCCAGGAAGTCTGTCAAGACAAAAAGACCTTCCAAGCTGGTAGTGCTGCATTCACAACAAACTCGTAACGCCAAGAAATGAGGTTTTTATCTGAATGGAATGAAATGCAGAGCTTTGAATGGCCGGTTCCCTGCCCTGTTCTCCTCTCTTTGTAAAGACACTGAAGGTTAAACTGAGCAATCCAATAGGGATTTCTTTTGTATAATTGAATTTCTGATGGCTTTAATCCACCTACCGATGCCTTATTGCTTAGGAAGCATGTCAGGGACCAGAAAGGAAATGTCTGGAGAGTTCAGCAATACAGAGCCAACAGAATGGTTCCAGATGCTGTGAGCAGGAGCAGGCTTCCAGCTGTTGCAACTGTCATTGCAGAGCAAATACTCTGTCCCCAGGTCCCAAGGAAAATACGGGTGGTGTGACATACCAGACACAGCTGAGATAGATTTTCTGTTGTTCTGGATATTAAACTTTTGTTCTCCTTTTAACACTGTAATGTAGAATAAAAAATATGCATTTGCAGGAAGTTATATGTGGGCCTCGCCAGAGATATGTCATCTGATTATGCATGTAGGTAGCATTTAACACAATCTGCCCTGACACATTCGTAAGATAAGACAAAAATAATATTTTATCACCGTGCAGTAACAGCCCCTTACGAAACTCCAAAGTCTTAATTAGGGATTTCTCTCCAGATCCCTGCTTGTCTTATAACCATATAAATGTCTAAATTAGATAATTAATATGGTCCATGCTGCATGATAGTATACTGCGATTTCAGGCCCTTGGCAGTAGGCTCAACAGAAACATTTCCCTTTCATATCCTAGGGATTCAGCTAAGTAATTTCAGTTAGATGTTCCTCTTACAATATTGATTTTACTTTTTAACTTCTTTATGGCTGCTGTGAGGGAGCGCAATTGTCTCCATTCTCCGTAAAATCAGATAGATGAAATGATATTGGGTTGTTTATGATAGTTGGCATAAATGACATTTCATACTTTATTTCATATTTTAATCAGTATTTGTACGATACTGTGGTCTGTACTGTGCAGATTAATATACATCTAAGATGTACACATCCTGAAGTGGGAAAACCTACCTGGTGCTTCAATTATATTCAAAATCTTTTATCTCTGTTTTTATGTATCAGAAAGGTTCTTGCAAATTCAAGCTCTAGCTTTCAAGTTCCTTATCCTTTTCTACCACTGTAGGAATTACGTTTAATTTTTAATCAAATTTTTAGTGAGTGAAACTAGCACTGAGAAATAGAATCTTGGTCTCTTAGTAGCATAAAGCCATAGTTCCAGAATTTTCCCTTGGTTATTCTTTGAACACATGTAGTTGTATTTGCCTTTTCCAAGTAATTACTGAAGACAGAAGGGTCCCTGAAAGCATGTTTTTATAATATTAGAACAATAAATGTAATGTCAAAAGCTGTACAAATTATAAAAATAATGGACTGATGTATATTTAGCGTTTTCAGGACTTATTATTATCAACATCAAGAAGCTGAAAAAATGAATAAAATGTAATAGATTTAGGTAGCAAGAGCCAGCCTTCAGCCAGAGTAGCATTAAGTTAGACCTTCATACAAGAACACATTCTTCTAGCTACTGAACCATTGTTTTGAAGTGGTTTTCAGATAGCATAGACAAAAGTGGCAATTGTGTGGGGTATAGCATACATACATTGGACATTAATGTTGGCTACAGCATACATACATTGGACATTAATGTTCCAACAGCATGAAGTTATTCTGAAATACAGCATCTCCTTAATAGTTAAGGAACTATGTAGTTCCTCATAGTTAAGGGAATCCAGGATAGCATTTGGGATTAGCAGCTGGGCAAATACTGCTGAAGACTATAGGGCTGTGCTCACTGGTGTCCTCGTGTGCAATTTGTGTCTCTTAAATGAAGAGATTCATAATGTAACTTGAAACTCCTCACAGGCCCAACCAGGAGCAAGGTAATCATACGCATCGGAAAGGATTCTAGATTAATTTTCCAGTACAAGTCAGCTAGATAGATGGGACCATTATTTTGGAACATCTGGTTTTATCTGAGGGTGTCTCCTCTGGGTTAGAGACTGCTGAGTCACCAGAACAAAGCTCCAGAAGCCCCAAACTGAGCTTTGTCACTCCTTGACCTTAAAATATTCGGAGTGCTAACTGCACGTAGCAAGATCCAAGACCAAATTTACAGGCAAAAGAATATAAAGAAAATTCATATGAGGAAGTCAATAACAATTTCAAACTCAGCTGAGGAACTGAGGTCAGAGCTAATGAATTTGTAGTACCCACTTAGTGGTATAATAGTAAGACTTCATCAACGTGAGACATTTACTGATTGTGTGATTTATTCTAATCAAAACACCTGAAAAGGATATACGTGAACAGTAAGAAAACCACAAACAGAAGTGAGGTGTATGAATGCCACAACACTGTGCTAGCCTTAGGAAAATGAATTCTTACACTTACAAAGTATTTTAATAGTCTGCATCGTAAGAAGGACATTCATGTTCACATATACCAGTTATATCTTGGGAGGCCTCAGGATAAATGCAGAGATGCCGAGGATCTGCTCTGTGACGATGAACTCAACTGCAGTCAAAAAGCTTCCAGAAAAATTCTAGACCAATATAAGTACATTTCTCTCTGAAAGTAGGTAAATGGATATTTAAGACATGTAAATGAAATTGTTGAAACAATATTTTGACTAGTTCTGTTATTTGATTTAGGATTCTTTTTTTAAGAGATTACAAGTTTTTCCTTGTTTGGGATAGCTTATTGCTTTAATATGTGAAAAATATAGTGTGGATGGAAAATCGTTTCTAGGATCATCTAACATTTACCTATTGTTGTTCTATGCAAATTCCTGATGTATTTAATATTTTTAGAGGTGCATGGGAAAGAAGTAAATGTCAGAAGAATCACATTGCTTCTGGATCTGCAGCTGACCCTGTTTGTGACACGTGAATTTTGAGTTTCTCATGCTCTCTCCAGAGGACATTTTGGCCAGCTTCTGTTTCTCATTACACATTTACTTCTAGCTACTTCTTTTTGGGGCTCAGAAATTATTTCATAATTTAAATAACTCATTAAGGTTAATTTGGGTGTTGTTATTTCCTCTAAATTTAAAAGAGTTAACTCTTCTGTTCAAACATTACTTATTTTTCAGCTCTTCTACTCTTTTTTTTCCCCAGATCTTCTGGTATAAAACTGATTTACCTGTGATATTTCTTCCTCTCCTGAGAAATTCACATCTGTCTCTGGCATCTGTCTCTAACTTCATTTAAAAACAGTGGAGGAGGAACATTAATTTTATGGATATATTTGTATCAGTGTATTTCCATCGATAAATCATTTGTTATTTCCAAGAAGAACCTGAAACCTCTACCTATCAATATTTTTCAGAAGCAGAGCTAATGCACAGTGGCTAAAAATAATCTCATGGAGCGAAAATGAAAAATATAGGGGAGTCAATGTTGTGAGTTAGCACTGTCATCTTCTGCATAGTTTTACCTTTAAAGGGCCAAAGAATGAGCAAAGCCTTGGTTTGTTTCAACAAAATATATAGCAGTAATCAGTTCCTGTACAGCTTTGATATCCTTCCAGCTTAAATCTAGTGATTTCAATCACTTCTCTGGGAAGACAGTGTAAAAACTGTAACCCCGCACACAAATACAGTTCACAGAAGGAGCAAATCCTCTCCCCAGAAATTCCATCTCCTTTTTAAAGGCATTTGGCTCAGCAGACCAGCTCATGTAGTCAGATAGTCATCAGTCTACATTGAGAGGCATCATTTCAGAGTCCTTTGGTCTGACCAGGTAGGCCTGGCCGCAGGTGTGGGGCTGTGCCTGGGTCCAGGTGGGGTCCTGCAACCTGAGTTGTTGTTCAGTGCTCTGTCCTTTGTTCACATCATTTTGTTGTTTTCTAGATCAGACCAATAGCAGAACAAAGGAGAAAGCTGCTTCACACACTGAGATTGAATAAATTGCTCCTTCTATAAAGTAGGCGGAAAGCCCTGTGATTCCCATACTCAGTCTCTCCGTTCTGAGGATAGCACTGTTTTTTCCACTGATCAGTTCTCACGACGTACTGCAGCAGCCATGACTGAGAGGCACTGTGTATTGTTGCTTGGGGCAAAAGATTGCACGGGTGTCAAAATGTCAAAATAGCTCCTCTGTCTGCTGTATTTACACTTCTCTTGGGACTGAGGATAGCCAAATATGCAAGCTTGCTTTCTTCTTCCACATTTATATCCTATTTTTAAATTGCACCTTTTCTGGTGTTGGGGAGGGGTTAAGTATACATGTAGATATATATTCCAGAAGGTGCATACACTACTTTTTTGGTATGTTGATATAAAGTTGGGCATCTGTTTTAAAAATAAGATTACTAGTTTGGGAGTAATTACAAATATTAATGAAAACCAGTTTGTCTCTCCCGTATTACTGGCTGAGCATTTCAGGTTTAAACACCCATGAGCATGGAGAAGACAATACTAATAATTAAAAAGGAACCAAAATAAGCCAGATAAAGCTTTTAAAAATTAGAATTGTTTTCTGTAATCCTCCATTTCAGACGCTGCATGCCTGGGCTCAGTCTTTGGATTTCTTTAATCATCTGGATTGGCCCGTTCTTCCTCCTGGTTTATCCAGTGCCACAGAAGGATTAAACCAGCATAATGGGCACTTTTTAAGTGTCGACATCTTTCTAATCAGCTTGACAGTGCTCTGGTTTATTCCTCCCTGTAAATGTGTGATCATGAAGATGCTGTACTGCATATAGCACCACTTAGTGGCAGAAAGGCTACTTCAAATACTCCGGAAATCTAATCCAAGGAACTTCGTTGCGAGTAAAAAGAAAAGAAACCAAAATAAAGCAGTGTGTTCCTTACCCCCCCCCCCCCACTCCCCGACTTTTTACATTCATAGCCTCAGATTTCAAAATGCTGCCAAGTGTCCCTTCAGCACAGCTGCACTTTGTCTCTGAGAAAAACGATCACATGTTCCATTCTGTCCCTTTCCCTCTGTTCCCTGTGTGTGTTCCTGATCTGACTGTGCACACAAAGCTGGACGGGTATCTTTTGCATGTGGCCACGACTGCCACAGATATTAGCTCTCATATGTCTCATATAAACAAAAGGGTGCTATTCTGAATGCTGATTTGCTTGGTTATGAATACAATGCACAGAAGAGAAAATAGGAAAATATCACTAAGAGGATACATCCCTGCATTCAGTAAGCAGAGATACAGGTAAGTATTTTTCCATGTGGGAGGTTGAGATCAGGGATGTTTATCTATGGTACTTGCAAGAATTTGTCTACTATATTGAATGTTAACAACGTCTGCGTGAACTTTCTAACTTTTGGGATGCGAAGAAAACAGATCAGTGTTTAGGGATGAAGAAGCCTATAGTAAGATCAGTGCCTGGAACATTAAAACAGACAGACCCCAGCATTTTCAACAAAACTGAACCTTCCCAGAGGATACCGTACTATCATATTGCAAACCCTCCTGTGATGAGAAGAGGAGGGATGTGATGGAGACACACAAAGTAAAATTTACTCATGTTTTCCAAAACACATCCTGGACAGGCAGCAGGAGGATATCAACGTCAGGCTGAAGTCTGATGGTACCACATCTTGTTCTGTAACACAAATTATATTTTGTGGAGTGTTTCTTGACAGTGCTTCTAGAAATGGCTCTTTTCAAATCATAAATTTGCACACTGTGATTATAAGCAAATCAGAAAACAGTAGTGGTAGAGATGGCAAATTACATTCATTTCATAAAATTCATCACAAGCTTTTGCTGTTTCTGTCAAAAGCCCTATCAGTTGTCCTGCGTCTGATCGTGTGCATCAGTTATTCCAATACAGTATTGAGAAACAATCTTTTCAATCAGTTATGTGTCCAAAATGCATATGCAATCGCACATCTGAGTTGTGTGTACAATTACTGAGAATCCATGCGTGCATTGGGTAATTTCTCACATAAATGCACTTAATTAGTCATCTGTGCCTGAGTTTTCCTATTTGCATACATACTTATGGCAATTTTGCATGCAAATTAAGCACTTTATATATATATATGTAAAAGTTTGACTCTCATCATGTTTACTAAACAGAAGCTTATGTTAGGTCTGGACTAAAATAATTGACTTGCCTGACAGTATACAATATAATGCAATATCTTTCATATGGATTAACATAATGTCTGCATCCCGCTGAGGTTTTCACAGCGAGGTTATTACATTTATATCTCCTAAAAGACTTAAGGATCAGTTGTGTAAATGACCGCTCTGTTGAACTATCTGGATAACTGATGTACAGCCTCCCCAGCTCGGCCCTTAACTTGTAGCAGGTGGAATTTGTATTGGTTGTTAAAATGCTGCAACACAAATGTTCCATCTAAATCCTGTGCTCCTTCCTAGGCTACAATAAAGTCTGTTACATGATTGTGCCATTTCCTACTGATGGATTCTCACAATGAGAAGCACTGAAACAATGTCACTTTGCTAAGCCACGAGCTGCCTGCAGCTCATAGCAGAGAACGGTGCAGGAATACCTCCTGCAGCATTTCTCTCTCAAAGACACCCCAACCACACTCATCTGCTGTCTATTGGAGTCAATCTTTGTCTTAAGTTTACTTGGTCTTGGATGTAGGAATATTTTTAGTGCCTACACGTGTCCTAAACAAAGTTACACTCCTGCTTATGGAACTGGGAGCAGATCAGGTGATGTGAGACCTCAGGATCCACTGGCCAGTGCTAATAAGAAAAACACAGACTACCTCATTTGATGAATACATGAGCTCAAATAATTAGAGTTCAGATATTTCTAGATGCTGGCAAAGGCAGCAGTTACTCTGCAATCAGAACTCAGAACTGCTCATGTGGGAACCCCACCAACATCCAGAAATAGCCTGTATCAGATGAACAGCTGAGCTCACCTACCAGAGGTACTTATCAAAGTTTTAACCCATGTGAGCCTATTCTTCCTTTATGTGTATGCACATGGGGAACTTGTAAAATTATTATTATTTGCTCACAGTCAGTCCATATTATTCAGTTGGTTATGCATGTGTAATTCCTAAATAGTTCCCTTTCGTTTATTGCTAGGCTTGATTCAATTTAGGCATGTGATATTATTGGGGTTGGAAATAGATGATTTTTAAGGTCCCTTCCAATGCAAGCCGTTCTGTGATTCTGTGGTTCCATGACCAGTAGAAATCTTCCGCTTGATACCGCCCTCATTTATAGATAAATTTGTGATTCAGATGTTCAGATAAATTTCATACACATCCTGAACTTGACTGAAGTTATATAAAGACAAACTATAAATTTATCACCACCTTTTTAAATTGGAAATGTGCTGAATCTCTTTGAGTGTGTGATGTTTTGTCATAAAGCAATCTCCTACACATCTTTCCCTCTCTCTCCCCTCTTTCTAACTTTCCTCATTTTTGCTGTTCTACTACCAAAGTCCAAAGGCTGTCAAAGCTGTGTCCTGTGAAGTGCTTTGTCTCCCAGGTGGTTTTTGACCCAAAATGCTGACAGCTCCAGAAAATGACTTATTTTTAAAAAGGTAACTGCTTTTCTCTGAGGAGTTCTGCCTCAGCATTTAGCATGCTCACACACAATTTAGAGTATCTGCTGGTGTGCTAAAACTGTTGGATGTATTCAGGAGGAGGAAATATTTGAGAGGCATACAAACAAGCTGAGTGCCACAAAAGGCAGAGAGTGCTCAGAATGTAACTTCTCTTTATCTTTACCAGTCTGTGCAGAAGACAGCAATCTTTTTTCTGATTAAGAAGAAAAGCATGTGTCACCAAATAAGAAAAGAAAGGCTAATCTGGATCATGTGATTCTGCTAGATGAAAGAATGTTTATTCACAAATATTGCTGCTTGTACCAGAGACCATCTCACTTTGAGATCTGGACTGGAGTACATTCTATGTATATGAACTTTTAAATGTTGATAGAGTTATGTCCACCAAAAAAGGGGTCGGTGGCTGGAGGTGAGAATGAGATGGTAAAGTGATGGGAATTACTGCTACAAACAACATTAACAGGAAAAGCTGCAGGTCTGACAAACTCCTACTGCTCCTGCATTCCCCGTGAGGACCTGGGGACACCAAGTTTAATTATATTGATACACATTTGCAATTTTTTGTGCGCAATGAGTAGAAATTACAGTACTGTAGGGCTTTATAGGTTAGATCCTGTCTGCTTCCTCTGCTGTCTGGCTGGGTCTGTAAGCGTGAACGTGGCTAAGAACACAAATTCTGCTTGCTTTTCATGTTTGTTTTTTAATACCACTGCTTTAAGTTGCAATTCACTGCAGTGATGCAAATCTATTAAACTTCTCAGTCTACTTTTTCCTTACTCTTTAGTTTTTGCAATGATACAATAAATGAATTTAAGGAAAAAAAGTAGTAGAAATTTTACTGTTCTACATAGGTCGATTGTGTTTTACAATACTATACTGAGAATTACATTAGTTTATGATGTATTACCTCATCTATGGTGAAACAGACATCGAATTGGGGTTTTAAAATTGATTTTAATATAGCCATTGCTGGCATGCTGCCATCAATGCCTGCAACTCCCCACCACTGGGGAGACCACAGTGTGCCTCATAATTGGAGGTCAGAATACACTAAAGTCAGCCTCCCCTGGTCACTGTAATTAACAGAGCAGGAAGGTTTGGTGTAGGGCCTCTGAAGTTATATTTTCCTCATTGCCATTCACATTACCAACTCAGAAGGAGAAGCAATAGGAGCCACAATGTCCTGTTGAGTAGATAGCATAAAAGAGAGAAAGTTCAAATTCCTTGGCATTGCACCACGTCTAGCAGGACTGGAAATGTGACTTCAAAAGATCTCTTTAACCAGAAAGATAGCTGCATCTTTCTCACCTTCCATACACAGGTAGCACATGCAGGGGAGTACAGATCTAATCAGCTTAGATTGATGAATATTCTGTCCTTGTTCCATGCTTTTTCCTGTGGATTCTTTCTTCAAATCACTTTCTCCTTGGTGACTCATAATTTTGTCTTTAAATTTTGTACGAGAGCCAGATCATGGGAAATCCAGAATCTTGAACTGTGCCCAACCATTCGTGTAGCTCCACTGATGTGCTGTTTCTTTAAAGAATTATGTAAGTGTACCAAAGTCTGGCTTTTACTGTTACTTATTTTCCCTCTGTGGTTACGCTCTTCCTACTCGGGAGCTTCTTTGTTTCCTGTGCTGGCTTCTGTCTAGATCAGGTGGGTCTATCCTTCTCTGACAAGTAATTTCTGCATAGCCTTGTCCTTTCTTTAATGTTACTCTATGGTTTCCTCCTGTCCCATCTGCCCTGTACATACTAAAAAGATCCCAAATATGGAATAAATCTGAAGACATTTCTCATTCATTTGGGTTTTGAACTGATTATGCAAATTCATAATTTGCCATTATCTATCAAGCCAGAAGCATCACCGTTTCTCAGTGTCTGTATACATGCACTCCTTTGTTATTCCTTTTGACATAAAACCAAAATTAGTAATAATGACTCTGATTCATCAGTACAAAAGCTACCTCCTACTTGATAAACAAAAATCATTTTGTAATACAGACAAAACTTAAATTTTGGTCTTCACATAGTATTAGTTTCATTTTTCCTTGTTTTTCAGATTTTTAATCAAAACATTTATTTTCTGTAGAGTCTCTGCCATAACTATTTAATTGAATCCAGTGCAATGTGTATGTATCAGAGAACTGACCAGGTTAAACCAGCAGGAATATTTCCCAGATAAGGAATTTACACATCTGCCCTAAGCTAGGAAGGGAAAAGTCTCTTGAGACTTTGTTTTCTCACTTCCTGTCCATTTAATTTGTTATTCCCATGCTTTCATGTACTTGATGGCTGCTTGACAATTTTATTGTGTGTTGTACTGTCCCTCAGTGATCACACCTCCCTCTCTCTTTCTCTCCCCATGAAAACACAGCTCACATCTGATACTCATCTCCTCTAGTAACAGTTCTATTGTCCCCTTGATATGTACGTGTAACTCCCAGTGCTGTCAATAGGAATTACATATGTGCATCAAGGAGAGCAAAATCCCTCGTGTACTCTGTTCACCTCATTATCTTGGCACAGTCGGTTCTGTAGATGTCTCATCTATGAGCCTTTTATTCTCTTGAGTGTTGTGTAGTGTAGCAAGTTGGCTCTTAGGATCAGCAGTTCTGTTCTTGAGGTGTTTAGCAAGTTGATTTAATGTGCATGTAGAGTCTCTTAAATGTCTACATCCAGCCAAAGCCACATATCGTAGTGTTCATATGTTAGAAGGTAGAGCTTTCCATTTCCTTTTTATGCATGAATATCAATTCATAACCAGTCTCCCAACAGACACAAAGTGGAGTACGACTCTGAAGCTAACCTTCCCAGCTAACACATGTTCAGTCCCAGCTCAGACCTCTACACTTAAATGCAATAATTCCTGAAAGCTCAGCAGCTCCAAAAATCTAAATGGCATATTTTAGTTTTCCTTAAAGTCCTGAAGGACGACATTTTATGAACACTTCATGTTAATTGCTTCTAAACAAGGAGATGGCTGAACTAGTAGCTAATCTGTCAGCAAAGTTTTAACTCTTTCCAAAACGTGCTCATTGCCAAGGGTTGGGGGAAGATGGTAGAGTGGAAACCGCCACACCTCTAAACCAGTGATTTCCACTGACTGAAGAAGGGATCTGTATTCTCCTTCTCAGATTATCTGATCCTTCTGGAAACGCCTTACTTTGGGGAGCTACCTGGTGTCTCACGTAGCTTAGTGTTAATGGAAACGTGACTGGGAAACATTCCGAGGAAGAATAACTCACTGCATTTGCAATCATTCCATAAGCACAGAATCAGTAACCACAGCTTAGAAAAGAGGGATGGCAAAATAGTTTGGGAAAAGAATCCCTCTGCCATCAGATTAGAAATCCACTGTAAACATGTTGAAGAATTCTATCATTTTTTCACTACTGCTCTGCCTTTTCTTCACAATCTGTTGTGGTGTCAGACTTATTTTGACAATACTTGTAGAACTTGTCATATTAACAAAGTTATCAAAGAGAGCGAACACATGCATAGCAACGGCTGCAGTCCAGCAAGAGTCAAAATCGCTGGCCACAGGTTTGCAGAGAGAAATATTCACGCTTTGGTTGCACGGATCCAAAACATCCCCAGAAGTCTCCAGAGCAGTTCTATTCACATAGCAACAGCAGCTGCCCTTCAGCCTGGAATGATCTGCTGCAAACTTTGGAATTTAGGATAAAAATAAAAGCAACAAATTTAGATTATACATATATACATATATGTGTGTGTATATATATATATATATAAGGATTTATTTTTGCTATCATAGTGACACCTGATTATTTTTTGCTGCTGTTCAAGTGTTCCATAAGAAGGGGGTATACACTAAATTCAAGGCAACGATGGGATTTATTCAGTGTTATATAACACGCTCAGAAATACTTGTTTAAAAACAAAATAAACCCTATAATCCACCAATGCTGTAAATTGGTGGGGTAGGAACAATCTTTTCATTATATGTGCCTACAGAGCTCAATACAATGAGGTCTCAGTTCGTCGCTAACATCTCTAGGTGTTAACACAATGCCATTAAATCTACTCAATAGCAAAAGATGCAGTCAGTGGATTTATGTGTCTCATTCCTTAGAAAACGTGCGAATCCAACAGAATAGTTTAATGGCTAGATTTTTCTGCCGCAATGTCTGATTTTGCACGTACATCAGATAGTATGCATCTATTTATGCAAATCAACGTTGGATTTATATGCACAAAATATACATGCCTGAGAATGCTTATGTGTGGAGTCAAGCTGCATTCAGAAAGGGAAAAGATCACATTTGGATGCCAGGTTCAGGCTGGATGGGAAGAACTGGAGCCAAACTTAGCACTGGAAATTGCTGCTTTCCGTTCTCAGAGCACCGTGCAGCACCAAGGACTGGCTGTCGTGTTCTGGGCCTGTTTGATTCTTACACCAGGAAACCTCCCATTTAGCAGCGTTAGCCGTGCCCTCTGCTGATGTGCACGGGACCAGGCCTGACACGCCAGCTCTGTGCACACCGCCCATTCACACTGCTGAGGAGCCCATTCATTTTTCTGCCTTTCACCTTTTTTTACCCTAATCTGGATGATCTTAGGGATCTGTGAGATTTTCACACAGATGTGTCGCCTTGTGCCCCAGCGGCTGCGTCATTCCCCTGAGAACTGTAGTTTTCCACTGGATATGTGACTTTTTCTACTGGCTTCCACTACTTTTTCCTCAGTGGATTCATTTTTTGTCAACTTTCTCCATCACTAAGTACATCCTTCCCTTGAACGTGCTGATTTTTTCACCTCACTACGCTAGTTTTTCTGTCAGCTTCCACCCCCCCACGCACAGTCACCCTCCGCTCCCCACCCTCCCCTCAGCCCCGCGTGGCGGCGGGGCGGTGCTGTCCCTTTAAGGCGGCGCGTGCCCGCGCGCCGCGGGGCGAGGGGGCGGGGCCTGTTGGCGGCGGCGCGCGGCGGGCGCTTCACCTGCAGCCCAGAGCGGGCACCGAGCGGCGGCGGCGTGCGAGAGTGTGCGCGGCTGTCGTCGCTGTCCCCGCGCAGCGCGG